>VDFB02364802.1:11656-135802 GCA_007258455.2 Sequoia sempervirens
AATTGGCAGCATGTAGTTATAAAATGGCTAAGTGTTCAAAATGCCCTTAAGGAGGGGGTATTTATAGGAGAATTTGAATTCTCTAGAGAATTCAACGGTCAGGATTGATTCAACAAGGTCAAGATGAAGGGCTATGGTGGGTTGAGAACCCACAAGCCCTCACATCTTGACATGTGGAGGGTGAGGTGGCCAAGTGGATATGAGGTGGAGGTGAGGTGGCCAAAAGGTAGATGAGGTGGAGGAAGGACAAGTACCTTCCAAACATCTTAGGGAGAGAAGATTTCCTCAAAAAGGGATTCCTTGTCCCCAAGTGGAGTGAAAGGGACATTTGAAGAATTTTAGAATTCCTCAAAAATCTACATGGAAAAAGGAAAGGTGGTTGGGGATATAAATGTGAATTAAAAATTCACATTCTTAGGAGGATCTAAAGGATAAAAGGTGAGCTCCAAAAAGGTGGGACTTGGTCACATGTGGAGGATGTGACAAGTCCAAGGTTCTAGAAGCCTTAGGACCTAAGATAAATAAATGTGAATTAAAAATTCACATGGGAAAGGGGGTCAATGCTAAAAGAAGGTAAATGCAAAGGTTGGCTAAAAAGTGGTGCTAAATCTGGCTAATGACCTTGGTTAAGGTTGTGCAAATATTGGATTAGACTAATTAATGGAAGATTAGAGGCAAGTGGCAAATGTAGGAGGATGTGACATAATCTTTGATTAAGAGGATGTACATCATAATCATGAATTAATTAAATTAATTCAGATTAGGGCAAGGTTATGGAGGATGTGACAAGGAGAGAGAAAGTGAAGAATTTTAAATTGATTTTAAATCAAAAGGGGAAAAATGACTAAATTAAATAAATTAGTGTATTTATTTAATTTAGAGAGGAAAAGGGTGAAAGATAAAGTATTTAATGATTAAATTAAATACTTTATAGATATGAGATAAAATGTGTAATATTAATTTAATAAATTAATATTTTAATATGGTAGACGAAAAGGGAGTAAATTTAATCATATGAAAGTGATTAAATTTAGATGTCTACAAAAACAAATAATAAATGTTTGCAACTTCAAAAAGCTTCAATGGTGCACAAAAAACATGTCTTTAAACTCATTTATTAAACTAAAATTGTAGAAAAGTAACTGTTTTCACCTAGAAATGCACTATATGCGAAGTTGTAAGAACTAGGCTTTCTGGTGAAACATGGGATCATTTCAAGGTTGCGGGTTACCTGAAGTTGAAATGAACCTCCGGAGAAGGCCGGATTCCTTTGGGTATCACCTAGACTAATGATCTTTGTGAGGTAAAGGGAGAAGAAGTGCATACAAAATGAAACTATACTGAACTATTCCTATGGTGATACACCGAGTTGATAAGAAATCAGGAAATGAAAACAAGATGCAACCACATTGAGGAAACTAGACTGCAGCTGTTTTACTTAATCAACATAACCCCATTAGACTTATGCATCACTCTTGACAGATTTGATCTACATACATATCTCAAGAAGGAAGAAACAAACTTCACAACTTTGTGGTATGAATATAGATTTAGAAAAATACTGTTAAAGAAATACATACATAAGCTAACATACAGAAATGAGAGTAGTAAGAGCATTAGTACTTGTTTTCAAGGTGAACTCTGTTTTGCATTCCAGATTTCAATTAGGTTACAAAGTATACATCAGCTGAGAAAGGATAGATAAAAACCACTAGCTCTTTTGGATGCATAGTTCCAACTGTTTACAAAAAAGGAAAAAATGCCTTATATATCATACTGTGTCAGCCCCTTAGGGCTTACAAAATATCAGTCCTCAAAAAATATCTCTCCTCAGATCTTTTCGATTGAATTTAATGCAAAACCCTGCGTGTCCATGACAGTGAAGATTCATCCCCAGAGAAGCCTTCTTCAGATATTTAGTAGCTACTGCATTCATTCTGATCCTGACATTGTGTCCTATTCGAACCACTTCGGTTGAATGCTTTGAATGCCTTGAGCTCACAACAGATACGTGCTGCATTCATCCCATTGACATTCTTCATTCTGATCAGACTGCCATGGCTTGCCTCAGCTCCTCCTAGTTGGTCGAGCTTATTCCATGCAAGCTCTGTAGGCGGTCAAAACTCTTTTGAAAAGAATCGCATTTTGGTGAGACACTAAAGTGTCTCACCAATGCAATTATGTCCTCTGCAACTTATCGGCATGACTCAGATCATCGCTGAGACATCATGACGAAAACCTTATCCCCTAGCAAAGGCATCTATTTTGGGGAGACCCACTTTATTTGGTGAGACCTCTTGTAGAATTCCTTTTGCTTCTCGTGTTACACCAAAGGCGCCAGGCATGTCAGTGTGACCTCTCGTTGTTGAAGAGACCTCCCACCGAGCTCTCTTTTCTTTAGCGACATTTCTTTCCTTCGGTGAAACATCCTGACTTTGCCCAACCCTCACACTGAGGTCCTTTCATTCCTCCGAGCTGCAAATCTTCTTCGGTGTGACTCCCATTGGTCGGGAAGACATCATGGCAAAGGAAAAATGCTACACCGAGCCCCCTTTTGTTTTGGCAAGACATAAACTAGGTCGGGAAGACATCTCCCTGAAACGTGATGCTTCACCAAGCTCACTTCGTTGTCGCCGAAACTTTGGCTTGTCGGACAGACCCTTTGTCGAGCACAACATGGTCTCCCCAAACCTTTTCCTTCATCCAGACTGGTGTTTGTCGCTGAGACTCACGCCGAACTCCTCCATTCTTCTTGAGCTCTTTATTTCCTTCGGCAAGACCGTGGTAAGTCAAGAAGACATCATGGCACAGTCCACTGGTCATACCGATTCCCGTTTCTGTTGCTGAGACCACCTTCATTCGCCAAGACATCTTGTAGAATTCCTTTTGCCTCTTGGAAAGACCACTTGCCGAATTGATTTTGTCTTGGTGAGGGCCCATCCTCCTACGCTTAACGGTTGGGGAGACTTATCGGGTCAGAGAGACCTTGTGGCGAAGGGACCAACCTTTGCCGAGACCAGTAGCAAGTCAGAGAGACCTACGGCGATACCTCTCACACCTCTTTGGTGAGACCCTTGGCCAGTCGCCGAGATATCTTCTAGAATTCAATCCTTACACCGAGAGCCTTTAGAGTCGAGGAGACCTTGTGACTTTGGTGAGACCCTTTTGCGAAGCTCGCTTGCTTTGTCGACGATGCATTCTTTTGGCGAGACCTTCGCCTTCACTAAGACTTGCCTCCAAGACTCTTTGTTGCCCCAAATGAAAGTGGTTGGTGAGACTTCAACTCTTTGTTGGGACCTTTCACCGAGCGTCATAAGTCATCCCGAAGCCCGTGGTCATCATGAGTCTCCCCAACTGACGATTGAATGGCCTATCGGCCAAAGACCCCGACGTGATAAGAGGTCATATTGAACCCTTCCTGTCACAGCGATAGGCTCTGCAGCTTCATTCGGAAAGACAAGAACTAGGTCACAACAACTTGCTCAAAACGGAAAGTATCAAAGTAGCCAGTCGGCCAGACAGTGAAGATGTCATACCGACCTGGCTCTAATGGAGGCTAAGCCTGTGACTATTGAGGTATATTTCCAACAAAGCAGGCCCCCAACTGAATTCCCTATGAAATTTCATTAGATGCATGAAATAACCCTCAATGGAGATATCCCATTTGGCCCTTATGAACATCTGCAACATAGATGCCTTGCCTGATTGAGCTTGAGGGTGAAAATTAGGTAACATTAACTAAATGCTAGAAAATCTAGAAATTTCTTATAGCCTAAGGACTACAAATATTGCTTCAATTTGTCGACTATTACAATCAAGAATTTTTTACAATTATAGAATATGAAAATTAATTTCCCCTCCAAAACAAAGAGACTTGCAACCAAAAAAATATGGGTGTCCAACATGCAAATCCACAAAAATAGGGGTATGGTCATAAATCAATAGTTAATAATCTAGAAACTATTTTTTTTGAAAGTAGGTGCCCATTTCCTATTTTAATTATCCACTCACTCAGCCCAATTGCTATGTTGTGTATCTTGTAGGAGAAGAACCTTCAAAGGAACATATTTGGTGTTGACTTGATCAAAACAACATATTCCACTTTTTCAAAATTTAAAAACTTAACTTGTTCACTACCACTTATACTCCTGAAAATTGGCTAACACCTACATTAACACTTCTTCATCTGGCCCATCAATCCACTTAAATTTGAACTTTATTTTCTTAAGACTAGTGGTGGCAGCTGCTATGGTATTCTTCAATTGCTAGATATCACCTTTTACAAACCTCACATCAACTTTTATATTCATTAATTTATCCAACATTGTTTCATCATCGACATTTTTTGATTCAATCTCTGCTTGTGGGTTATTAAATTCCAAGAATATTTAATAGCCTGCAAAGTGTCCAACCTGTGCATACATGGTAGTTGAAGAACTAAGTTGATGATAGTAACAATGAAACTTTCAAGCATAGAATAATCCTCGAATAAATTTTTTTGTAGCTTCAACAATATTATTCTATGCTCTATTATCAACTCCATTCAAAATAATATTATCTTCATGTTTTTCTCTACAAAATTAATTTCTTCTTCACCCAAAATAGTAGATTTACCAAGCTCTTTTGTGCTCATTCTGCTCAATTCTTTCAGCTACTTCAAATATACCCTATACTTTTCTTCCAAATCTCTCATGTTATTGGTATATTTCTCCAATTGTTCCTCCAACAAGCAATCATCCTCATATTGTTGATACCCTGAAACTAGAAGTTCATCCATTTCATCTTAGAACTTCTTAATCCATCTATCAAAAATGTGTGCTTTTTTCTTCATTTCAGCAAGGACATCAACCTATTTTTTTCTTATCAACACTAGAACTTTAGAAGAAGAAAAATGTTATGAATTTGCAGAGGAAATTTCCCTCAATAATCTCTTTATTTTCTCTACTTGAGCTTTCAATTCATTATTTTCTTGTTTATCTTTCATTATTCTTGCCTTTTCTAAATTAACATCTAAATCAAGAGATGCCATTTGTTCATCGTGGGTTCACTTACCTAGATTGACCATCAACAATTGGTAATCTACTGCTTGAAGCTCTTAGTCATCTTTGTCTACCATCAGTTTAGCAATCTTTGTAACCAACTCCATGACATCATTCATTCTAGTTGAGTGTAGAATCGTTGACTTCTTCTTTGGCTTAGTCTTTTCTACATCTACCATACTATCCTGCTAACTTAGGGGTTGTGCTACTATCTGTTTCCTCTTTTCCAAATTCAGCTATAACTAGGTTGGAGCTCCTGCAGATGTAGACATTTGTTGCTCCTTTTGAGGGGTCTTATTTGGTTGCTCCTTTACCAATTTTTATTTTAATTATCTTAGAAGAGGAGGCCTTTTCCTATTTGTTCCTCTCCTTCTCAACTCTCTCTTTCTCCATATTTTCTTTCTCAATCTTTTCTTGCTGAGATTTATCCTATTCAATCTTTTGTCTTTGAGCCTCTTCTCGCTCAACTCTTTATCTTTCTTTCTTTTCCCGAGCTGATCACCTTTCTACACTCTTAATGAGCTCTTGTTGCTCTTTCTTAATAAAGACATGCTTAAGATCTTCTTCTCTACCATTCACTTCCCCAAAAGCTATATCTTCAACCATCTTTAGCTCTTCTAATTGTGTAATCTTAGTGGATTTATTTTTTTCATACCCCTTATCACTCTTGCTCTTCTCCTCCTTCTAAGGAAACTTCTTCAGTGCCTGAAATAAGAGAGGATTTTATTACTTCAATGATTGGATTTTCTTTCTCCACCTTTATTTCCTGTTCAGTTGTTTGGGAAGTGGTAGTGGAAACCTCCTCTATAACAATCGCTCTAGTATAGATGCAACCATATATGTTGTAGATGCTTTTTGAAATGCCTATGTCATTTCTTCTTTTGTAGGTTCATCTTCTTTGATCATCTATAGTGGAGTCTTATTCTTCAATCCCTTGTACTCCTTTGGTCCTATTGAAGAAGTTTCAGCTACTATATTTTTCCTCTTCTTTTTAGATGCTACCTTTGCCTGATAATTCTTTATTTAGAGCTCTACCCATGAGATGCTCCTATCTACCACTGTTGCAAAATTTTTATTTATAGAACAACTCTCATTTTCCATCCAATTGGTGAGATCCAGTGTTTTGGTGGTAATCTCTTGTAACTCATATAAGGGGTCAAGTGTCTGACCATCGTCAGACAACCCTTCTCAAATGTCCTCCTTGATCTTGAAATCCCTCATTTGAGGAATTATTAACCTATCATAAGTTATTTTTGGTACCTCAAATTCATCCTACAAATAAGCCCAAAATTCCTCAACATTTGGCTCGTGGTGGGAGAAGGGAGATGTATAAATATTGTTCATCTTTCCTTTAGGATCAAAATCCTCCCTTGCAACATACGATTTCATGTTGATTGCCTATACTTCTTCTATAGATTTCTTGGTAGCCACAATTGATGGACATAAATAGAAACTAAGGTTAATGGGGTATTTCATACCCCTTGCCTTATGCTTACTAGAAAACTTAAGGTTGTTATCCATCATTTTCCTAGAAAAATCAATCAAGATTAACTTACCACTACAACACCTTGGGGGAAGAAATGGATCCTTATCATATTCAAAGAGTCAGATGTATATAGACTTGGGTAATTATATATACCATTGTCCCCACTCTCCAACTAGGTTCATAGATTCCTTTGACAACCTAAACCATACATACGTTGTAAGTTAGTTAATGACTACATACAAGAAAGCTTCTTTTACTCATTTGAAGTGCTTCTTCGCTTTCTTGTGCTCAAATTGGTCATAGTATTCCCATATTTTTCTTTTTCCCAATCCTTCCCCTCTGATTCCTATGGTATTCAACCCTTGAAAGTATTCCATTCTTGCAGCATAGTATATAACATAAGAAGACATGAAGAAATTTTTAGTATCTTTCATAGTGGTCAATTGAGCATGTAAGGTATCTGAGACAATTTTTCCCCAATCCAGGTACACTTCCCCTTTCAAAATAGCATAGATAAGGTAGAACATCTAGTTTATGTACATTTGGGAATATTCTTTCCCGAATACTCTACACAATAATGTAATAATGTCTCCTACCTCATAATAGAAGTATGATCTTCTAGATTTAGTAGGAAGTATAGCAATTGACTTCCCTTTTTTCTTCAGCCAAATCTTTTTCATATACCTTATGGTGACCACTAACATCCTTTTCATATTCTTAGGCTGCTTGTGCCTTTGTTATGGTTTTCAAATTTGGATAATGCGGTAGATTAAAAACCATATTGATCATTGTTGGAGTGAGGTCAATAATTTATGTACCCTAGGAGTCAATACATTTCCTTCGCACTAGGTTGTAGGAGGTTGTTGTTGCCAATATGAATTAAGGACATCAAACTGCTACTAGAAAATATCCGACATGAGCTAGACCTAAGGAAACTATATTCTTTGCCCTTGGAGAGGCATCTACCAAGAGTGTCTATTTTGAAGGTCTCCATGTCAAGGTGTCCAACTCGGTATCTTTAATCTTCATGAATTTAGAGGTGAATTTAGATACCGCATGGACTCCTTGAAACTTGTATTTCATAGTAAGAGGCAATTGGTATGCTTTGGTCTTCTTGGATTTGGACTCTCTTTGTGCCTCCTCAAGACTAGATTCTCTACCTACTTTAGACATTTAGGGTACTTGAGAGAAAGCAATTGAAAGTTAATCAAAAATTTGTAAGCTTATTCATGAAACTTGGCCTTAGAGTGGATTTGCAATTGTGTCCTATTAAGTTTCCAAACCCCGTAAGGAACTCTTTTAAGCTAAGTAAGTTTAAGCCTTTTGGCGGGATTTGAGATTGGAAACAGATTTTGGATCTGGACTTTCAGGGAGAATGTTCAATCGATACTTGGAGGCCTAATGGGACCCTTTCTTTAACTATCAAGTGTTAGTTAGAAATATATTTGGGATTTGGATCCTTACAATGACATCCAATTAAGATTCAAAATCCCAACAAGACTCATACCTTTTGGGTCTCGAGGTCAGAAACTAACTCTAGACCAAGACTTTTAAACTTTGGGTCCGATCGGGATTGGAAGTCTTGAATAAACTAGTCATAAAAAGTGCTTTTAGGTTCATGGAAACCCAATGGACTATTAGTTTATTAGCATTCTTCAAAATTCAAGAGCAGAGATGGACTTTAGACTAAGACCACTTAGTGAAGAGGGTGATTGGGGTGACCAACCCTGCAAGGATAGTGAATAATACTTTAAAAGTCCAATCACAGGTATCAAGATTGGGAATAGATCCTAGATTTGGACCAACTCATAGAGGGTTCAATTTGAATTCAATATCCCAATAGGACCAAGAAGCAATTTCAAAAAGTAATCATTTCAGTTAAGTAAAAGCTCGATATTTGGGATGAGGAACGGATTCTAAATCCAAATCTTTTGAGGAAAGGTCTGTGTGGGGTTTTGATCCCCACAAGGTCCAATTCATGCAATTTTATTTCTCAATCCAACTTAGGCTAATTGATTGAAGTTTATTGAAACCCTAGGGTAAACCTAGTGCATGGTGGGGATTGAAGATCCTAAAAGCCAAAAGGATATTGAGATCAAAGATCTTGATGAGACCATGGGTGGGAACTTAATCCACTGCTCAGAAAAACCAAAACCCTCAAATGATGGCAAAACATGCAAGCCCAAACAAGTGGAACACACAAAAACAACAAGAATAAAACACGCCACAACAAAAGAAAATAACAAAAAAAGAAACAAAAGGAAAATGATGAACCCTACCTCAACACACAACCCGATGAAGAAATACACAAGAAAATTGATAACCAAGTGCTTCAAACACTCCAAAACACACCCACATCTTTCACAATCAAGCTCTTAACAAACAATTCACTGTTGTGGCTTAATTTTGCTTGAAAATCCATTTTTTAATCGATCCCATGTGTGCAAACTAGTCCATCATTAATGTAGTAGGTAAATGAGAGTTCAAGATCGGGATAAACTTCTGGATCGAGACCTAAAGTGGAGAGTCCAATTGAAACTCCCATTCTCGAATGGATCAATGTAGGGAAAACAAGAAAACAATGTGGGTTCGAGAGTCAAAGATAGACTTAGACTCAACTATACAAAGTCCAAGTCCATTCCAAACTTTCAATCCCAGCAAAAGGAACAAAGTACGAGAAGGGACAAAAAATGGGCTCGAACCCTTTTAAAAAAGGTCCAAGATCCATTTTGGGACTCAAAACCCGACATGACACAAAACTTTCAAGATCATAAACCAAACCAAACTTGGACCTTTCTATAAAAGGTCCAAGGTCCATTTTGGAACCCGAAGCCCAACAAGCACAAACAAGAAAACAAAGCCTGGGAGAGAAAAAACTCTCAGGACCAAAACACAAACAAGGAAAAAATAAACAAAACAAGGCCAAAAGAAAGAAACAACGAGTAGAAACAAAAATGGAGACCCATTTAGACCAAAAGGAAAATGGGGGTGGTTATGCAGGGAATAACACTAAGATTTGATATTTTATGTTGTGGAGTAAATAAATTATAATTTGTTGGCCAAAAACATGTAATAAATAATTGACGTTACTTTTGTAGTTGCAAATTTGATATGGGAGAAAGACTAGGAGGTAATTTTGAAATGTGAAATTGCCAAAAAAAGGCAAACTTGGGAATCAAATTTAGGGAGTTTCAAGTTTTTAATAATTCATTTAATTCACCTCAATTGTTGCATGCAAAGTTAGGTGCCCATGTTGAGTTGGCAATGGCTTTTCAAAAGTGGGTCCAATTTGTAACTTCTTTTTGGAAATTTTAGGAGAGTGGTTTTGAATATGCCTTTTTTGGCCACATTTAATATTTTTTTCTAACATGCATTTTTTGACAGAATCTCAAGGTGGGCATAGCATTTGGGAGAGGGGAGGAGATGGATTTTTGTTGCATGTTGAAGATTGTGTTGGTGAATGTTGGTTTGGATGATTCTTCTCCAGATGGGAGGAGTTGAGGAGTTGGGCGTAGCTCTTTAAGAAGGCATCAAGACTCCATTTTTATTACAAGTTTTGAGCTGATATACACCAGAAAAAGAGTGGAAGATTGTTGGTTATTACAACAATGGTTTTGTAGTAGAAGATTACATGTTGAAGGTGATGTTGGAAAATGGTTACATGATTCTTCTTTTCCAGATTCTGGGGATAGAAGGAGGCATGGATTTTCTTGGAGAGGGAAAAAGGGCATTGTTGTGGCAGGTTTGAGGGTATTTTTGACAATGACAAAAAGGTTTGGAAGTTTATAGGTCATGGTAATAGGATTCTCCATTGGAAATTTCAGATTAGAGGAGTTGGAGATTGCAAGATTGGATTGATTGGAGGAGACCATTTGGTGTTTACTCTTTGTTTTCATAAATTAGTTTTAAATACCTATTTGTAATGTCTTCCAAAAGCCATATGGATGTAAACAATGTACTTCCATTTTTCTTATGGTTTCCATGTGATTGAGAATATTTTTCAATGATAAATTAGCTACACTTTTTTCTAGATTTTGGGTGTCAATAAATCAATTTTTGTGTTATCTTTTGTGAGTTTTTGATTGTTGATAGAGAACTATTAGTCTATTTTCTGAGTGCTAATAATTATGAGTACTCTACATCAATGGTATCAGAGTGGGAGTTCTTAAGTGTGGAGGTGGAAACACCGATATGAGTCAGTTTACACTAGGACCTGGGGGTGGAGTGCGTGTGGTTTGTAAATAGATCACTGAGTGAGGTAGTTTACATGTGCAGAACCTAATGGTTTTGAAAAAAAAAAAAATATTAAGGATTTTTTAGGCCTTTTAAGGATGGCAAAGAGGAAGAAGAAAAGGACTTTTGTCATTGGACATGGATTCTAAAGATTCTTGGACTTGATAAAATCAAAGAGAGGCTTTGAAAAATTAGAGAAGAATATGTGAGGGTTGAAATGATAAATATGAAGTAGCGGGTGAAATAAATGGATGTAGAGATCGAAATGATAAAATAAGAACAAAGGAGAGTTGGAGGTAATTGTGATTATCTTTCTAGTGATATTTTGATTGCAAGAAAAAAGATGATTCAATGGGGTGTCATGCATGTGGCACAAAAGAAGAGGAAGAGGATGAATACGAAGAAATTGATGAAATTGAAGCTGAGACATGTCTTGTTGTAGGCATAATGGTAAACAATGAGGAGGTTGTGTGTGCAAAAGAAGAGGCTGCAATAGAAGTTGATATGATGGACTTTGAGTGTCCTAAGTATGACAAGGTGATTGGCAAGGAAGGAGATCTCCTACTGAGAGAGGAGATAAGGAAGATAGAAGAATTATTTCTAGCCAAAGAAAGTGTAGCAATTATTGTAAATGAATATGTTCTTGGAGAAATAGAGCTTGAGAAGATTGCAACAAATAAAGAGGGTAAAAAAGATATACTATCGATAAAAGAAGAGTGGCTTGCAAAACTTTCCAATGGAGGTGAGAAGATAAATATTGCAGCAAAGGATGAAGAAGATGATTCTAGAGTAGCAAAAAAGGATGAGGTAAATTCTAATTTTGAGTTTAAACATGATGATTATTTACCTTATATAGAAGAGATTGCAGTTGTAGAAGATGAAGTTGTAGTTGCAGATTGGTATATGGATGTTGCATGTTTGTGTATAGAGGTTGAAGATGATGGTGCAGGAGGAACTTAGTGGAGGTGGTTGGTTTGTGGTGGGTTGGATCCTATGAAGAAAGAAAGGAGGGAAGAAGAGATGTGGTGAAGGAGGACAATTTAGGATAGTCTATGTAATTGAGAATATTTTTGAATGATAAATCAACTACACCTTTTCCAAATTTTGGGTGTTGATTAAATCAAAATTTGTGTTATCTTTTGTGAGTTTGTGATTTTTGACAGAGAAATATTAATATGTTATCCAAGTATTGATAGAGACCTGTGAGTCTTCTACATCAAGGACCCATCATTAAATCTTGTACATTCTACCTAATTTGCATTTAAGGGAGTGTTGACCTGTGAATAGGGATTTTACCTAATTGGTTTATTTCCTAGGTCCTATTCACACTAGTCTAGTTAAGTTTACTTATGGTACACATAGGATGCTTATCACTTTATGTCTCATAAGATTAAGGCACTTTTCATAATCTCTTGCAATTCTATGTCTCAACTTGGTCTATAAAACCAAGGGGTTACAATGTAAACAAGCAACCTCATTCCACAAACTCACAAAACAATAGAGATTAAATAGAGAGAGAAACCATTTTAATTCAAATCTAAAACTTCCTTCATTCACATTGAAAAAAGTAAAAATTTTCTCAATACATTTTTGAAATCAAACCTACGCAAAGTGTTCTTCTTGTAGCTTCTTCTTGCTACCCAAAAATCTTCATACATCTTCCCCAAAATTTTCTACACCTCTCCCTTAAACTCCATGTTGTTGTGTATTCACAAAATTGTTGTCCACTATATTAAATTCATGTTACTACTAATGTTGCACAACCCCACAAAAGGGTTTTCTTCCCCAAAACCTCCCTCTATCTCCTTCCTCATTTTGACACTACTCTTTCATTCTTTTTTATTCCCATGCTTTTCCCTAGCTTTCCCCAACCCCTATGCAACCTTTTCCTTCTTGTTGTTAATGTGCTAAAGACCGTCCAAAATGGGTTGCCAACTCCTATTTCTCCATGCCACCTTTTCCTTACTTTCTATGTAGAAATTTACCTTTTGTTTTACCTCCAATAACCTTCACACAACCCATCTCCCACACAGCCCCATTGCTATGTTAAATTTATTAATAAAAAAATAAAATGAGGTGGCTAACTCCCCACTTCCCATGCCCACTACTACCCAGTTTTGGTGTGGCAATTTTGGCCACACTTAGACCTCTTCATTTTGTCATTAAGATGCCATAATGAGGTGTTACAAATTGTCATGAATGGGATAACTTTTCTGATTTTAAAATTTGAAAAATAACATGCAAGAAAACCTCCATATTAGCCACTAAACAGGCATTACAAATGGGTATTAATTTAGAAAAAAATAATTTTTGGAAATACCAATTTGTGACCATAAAATATTTGAATTAGATGTTTATGAATAAAGTATTAATTCTGCAATAACAATTTTGGAGAGGAATTTAATTAATCAACTAGAGTGATAAGGTGAGAATTTAGGTGTCGACGGGAAAAAAATTCAAAGTTCTTCGTTTCACACAAAAATTGGAGTGCAAGCTTGGATTGGCACCCCATGGATCCCTACAAAAATATTTTACTGCAACCATCCAAAATTGTGAGCTATTAAACATTTGGTAAATCACCAGTATAGAATGGAAATTTTTAATTTTTTTGAAACTAGGGGGAATCTAACCTTAAAACCTTCACCACATTTTCTGGAATGCATTTAAAAATATCCTTGTAAAATTATTCATAACCAAACCTCACCAATCTTCTTGAGCAATTGTTTTCACGAAAATTGCCTATGTTGTGTTGACACCATCAATAGGTGAAAACTTGTTTCCTACAAATCTGGCCACTCCAAGAGCTTTCCAAAGTTGAGAGATGCCAAAAGAACCCCAAAAAACACCAAAACTAAAGAAATTAAAAGAAATTATTTTTGGGCAAAGCAAGATTGCTCGTGGACTCAGATGCTCCTACATCAAGTTCTCTTTGTATTTTCATTCATTGCAAGTAATATATCATTTGCATCCTTTGATAGAATAACATTATTCTTTCATATTTTATCTTTCTTGTGCTTTCATTGAAGCTTCTAATCTTGGGTTGATACAAATTTAGCCAAATCTTGCATGGTATAAAGAATTCTATACCAAATCTTGCAATAGGTGTGTGTACCAAGCATAGGTTTCTTTTTCAAAGGTATAGAAAAAATGATGCATGCAACCTCCTTAGTCATCAATTGATGTTAAAATAATAAGTTCTTATAATTCTCTACATGGTTGAATGCATCCTAGTTGATAGGGTAAATGGAAGGGTTCCATGTGATATGACCTTTAGTGAGTCCAAGAAACCCCCCTTGCAAAGTAGGGAGATTGGTCATTTGAGATTTAGCTACCCCAAGATTAACTAGTTGAACCATTTAAACAACCATAAATTTAAGTCATTTTTCCCTCAAGAAAAAATATAGAACAACCAGGCTCCTTATAGTAACAAAAATGTTTATTGGATTTTTAACACAATGGTTAATTAGGAGACTTTAGGTGAATTGATTCCTCTCTTGAAATGAGACTTTCTAATATCTGCAAGGTTTTGGGATTACCAAGTATTGGCTCTATGGGAGTCAACTATGGTAAATGAGATGTTGCTATAACAAGAGCCCTAGTGATATTATGTGTGCAAACATACTTATGTGAGTTAGCTCAAATTTAGGAAGGGGACTAAATTTAAACCTATTCTAACCAACCTACAAAGAAAAGGAAAAAAGTTAAGGGAAAGAGAGGGAAAAAGAACATTGAAAAGAGGAAAGAAAGAAGATACATGAGGGAACATGAGAGAGCCATCTACGAGAATAAAATTTTCTAGCTAGATTGAAGCATTACCTAGAAATATAATATGTATAGCTTATGCAATTGTATTTTTACTTCAATACATTATCAAACTAGAGCTAGAGTCTATAGAAAATCATGGACCTCATGATCATGTATGCAAATGAACATAATAAAGGAAACTATCACCATATTAAATGTATGGATAATAATCCATTCCATTCACAACGAAACATCCATTTATCTCAAATTAAATATGGTTATAGAGAAAGATAATACAATACAATGCAACTATGTACTTGCAAAAAAGAGGATTTTTAGCTTAAACAAGTTCTACCACATCACTTACATGTGTAGGGGAAGGATTCTTCCCCTTGTTCAGTTTTTTTGCTTCAATACCCCCTACTGCTCTTCCAATTTCTCCTCTTTTTTCTTCTTATTTTTATTTCATTATATTGCTAGTCCTTTTGGATGTAGTTAAAGGATACGTTATTAGCATTAATCTTACCCATGCTACACACATTATGCTTATATAGATTTGGTCATCAAGATGTATCATTTTGTATGCACAATCACGATATTTGTACATGAATCTATACTTTGGTGATATATAAAGTATTGATATGTGTTTGGGGATCTTCAACAATCATATAGAGCTCTAGGATAATACTAATAAAATCCTTGTTCATTCTTGGAGTAGGTGGAACTAGTAGTTAGAATGAGAGAAGTCCAACTTGGGATTATGTGTGTCCTTAGGAACCTTGAAGGTCCATAATATGGTCTTGATAGGGATCATAACTCGACATGATTTAGGTAACTGCATGAAGGGAGAAACTTGCAAGATAGAGGGAATCAAAAAGACCATGTGAGGAAGCAAAAGGAAAAATGAATGAAGCACTTTGCACTAAGTGCAAATATGCTTGCAAACTCTAAAAGTTTGCAAATAATGATTACCAAGTATAAAAGTAAATTTGGGAGGAAAACAGTATCTTACACTAGATGTGAATGTGCAAGTGGACTCTAAAATTATGCAAGGAGGAAAGTTTCACAAGGAGAAAGAAGAACAAGGGAACCTCACCTAAAGTGCAGATGTGCTTGCAAAGTCCACAACTCTACTATATAATCGACTTGCACATAAAATTGAGTAACACTAGTTTTGAATCTAACAACAAATTTATCAAAATATATGCATGAGGTATAATCACACATGTAAGTAGATAGTGAATGACCTAGGCAAGAAGGCATAAACATAGGGAAGAGAAGGAAGTTTGTACAAAGTGAAAATAGGTTTGAAAACTTCAAAATTTTGTAGCAAAAGGTCAAGGAAGCAATGGATCCATTCGGTTGATATGGAGGTATGGAAGAATGGTGCAACAAGATGCACTAACACCCATGATAAATGTGCACCGATTGTTGGATTTTAATAATCACCTATGACATCAAATCATTTTTAATAAATAGAAGGTGCCTTTTGATATTATAACTTCCACCTATGAGATAACTCAATTAATGACACAATGAATAGGGGAGAGGGGATAGTAATCATGTGGGCTAACTTCACAACCATGTAGTGGTTACATCATGGAATTCATAAGACCTTTTTAAATTCTATAAATTTGAAATGACATCTTATCTATCTACAATTAAGGTTTGGAATTGTGACTCGTCGCATAACTTGCCACACCAACATGTTAGTGAAAAGTTTCAAAATAAATTTTTAAAGGTTTTACCGAAATTTAATCACATAATCACTAGAAGTTGAACAAAAAAATATCATTTGTTATTAGAATACTATCATATTCTTATTTAAAATATAACTTATATGAAACCTAAATGATCTCAATACCTTTTGGTAACCATAATTTTATTATCTCTAACATTTATATCCAACACAAATGACCTAATATTTGAACACAAAAATAGTATTTATTGTTATAAAAACACATTAATATTTAAAATATAAATTATATTAAACTTTAAATTATCATAAAACTTTCACCTTTCATCATAAAATACAAGGTACTTATTGTGCTCACCATGTTTATATTTGTAGTACTTGACAAACATATGATATGAAGTGTTCCAATGCATATACATTCACCCCAATAATTTTACACATAAGAATAGTATTTTTCCACATAACAATAATACTTGTTTAGATGATCACCTTATTTTATAAATGGCACTTACATTGGATAATTGTGATATTTTATATGAAGCAAAAAAGTATTTATTTCACTTGTTAATGAATTTATTTGTGATTTTTAATAATATTCATAAGTTCTCATGTGTTCATGTAAGAGTCTATCTTGACTAACATATGGTCATTTGTTGATTTACATATGGACTAGTTTTTGACAAAATATAGTGTAAATATGTTGCAAGATTAAAGTACATAACCACAAATATTATATGAACAATATGACCTCACCCAAATATTGACCCCTCTCCCCTAATGATTGTCAAATTCATAATAGTTTAGGAGTGTGCAGGTGCACTAGATGACAAAAACCACACCACATGGTTATTAACCTTTTTGAAATTGGATAGAAAAAGGAGGGTCCCATTGTGAATGACATGGTCTATTATCAACCACTGACATAATGGGAAATAATTGTTAGACAAATAATAGTGAGAGTGAGTGCGATAATGCCACATGGCCAAAAAATGACATCACACTACATGAGGCCCAAGACACAAAGGAAGAGATCCATGACGTGGAAATGCAAGGACAATGATCCTATGACCTAAGATGGCTATAGACATATGTAATTACCTCTAACCAAGGAACCTTGCAAAGTAACTATATCATGATGCAAATGCATAACACTAAAAAGCAAAGAGCCTAGGTGATATTAAAAAATAAGAAAGCAACACAAACCTCTCGTAAATGTTAGGTCAAAGAAAAGAAAGAGGTAGAGGAGGCCAAGACTTGGAACATATAGTGTGCTCTACTTGTGGAAACTTAGAATAGGACCACGTTGATTTAAACTCAAAGCTTAAATGTGGCATCAAATATGATCAAAGATGGAGCTCAAGGAATGCAAAGCATGCAATCATAAAAAATGTCTTGCAAGAAAAAGGAGGGATCCACCAAAGGCTACCAAAATAGAGAAGAGACTTATCAAAAATATCATTTAGTTATAATGATATGTTAGAAATTATCTTTTAAGATGACTTATCAAACTTATCAAATATATCGTTCAATTATTCAATTTAACACATCTTTTAATTTCCTTATAAAATAAATTATTAGATTTGTTTTTAATATTATTATCCCTCCCATAATTCGTTCTCTAATAATTCTTCATAAAAATTATTTCAGATTTTTATATATTTAAATATAATAAAAATTAAAATGATTTGATATGTACATTTATTTATTTAGACTACAGAAAAATAAATAATAACCCTCTATAATAGAAATAGTACATATATGATGTGAAACAATAAGAAAATAATTAGAAAGTAAAAGTACATATAATATTTTTGTTTGAAAAAGTCTTACCAAAATAAAATTCTTTTTAATTGCATAAAACTCAATTTATCTCCAATACAATTCGTTTATGTCAATTCAAAGCCCTAGTGCATTCCCAAAATCCCATCACACTTCCTCAATCCAAAGCAGTCACATTTCTTTGAGAAAATCCATAACAATTCCAGTCCAGATTAAAGGTTTCCCGTTTTTTTCCCTTGTGAGATGTCATCCACAGCCCATGTTGAAACCCATCTCGATGTTGTTGAGAAACTCCTGTCCAATGGATTCAACCATCTCGAAGTTAAGCAGAACTACATATTTCCTCCCCATGAACGCCCCCAAATGGCTGGAGGTTTCTCATTCTTATAGCATTCCAGTAATAGACCTCAAAGATTTAGAGAGTCCTGGTAGGAAATCGGTGGTGCATGAGATCAAGCGTGCATGTGAGAAGGATGGCTTCTTCCAGGTAAAATATTCATTTATTTTCTCTTTTCCCTTAATCCAACTTATCTGGTTCTGCTTCAATTTGTTACATACATGTTATGAAACATCCAGATTGTGAACCATGGGGTGTGGGAGACTCTGATGAAAAGCATGATGGACGTTGCCAAAGAGTTCTTCGAACTACCCCTAGAAGATAGGGCATGCCTCTGTTCAGAGGACATGAGGCAATTGGTGAGGCTTTCTACAAGCGTCAATATCACCAAAGACAAATTCCTTAACTGGGTGGATTTTCTAACACAGCCATGTCATCCTCTGGAGGAATTCATCCATGTATGGCCTCAAAAACCTGCAGCCTACAGGTAGTAACCAAGAATCCAAAATGAACAAAATTTCTCTCAATAATTTTAAAAGCAGAAGCATAAATGAGTCTTTTACTTATTTGTAATACAGAGAGATTGCAGGGGAGTATGCTAAGGAAATAAGAGCCCTCTCCTTAAAGCTCTTGGCTGCAATTTCTGAAGCTATGGGTCAGGATTCTGATTATTTGAATACAATCTTTAAGAAGCATAGACAAGTGATGAGGATAAATTACTATCCTTCATGCCCAAACCCTGATCTCACCCTTGGCTTAGCACCTCATTCAGATCCAGGAGGCATCACTGTTCTAATGCAAGGACTTGTTAGCGGCCTGCAAGTGCTCAGAGATGGAAAATGGGTTGCAGTAGAACCCACACCCAATTCCTTTGTGGTGAATTTGGGAGATCAGTTGCAGGTTTATGATAATATATATGATTAAATTTTTAAGACTTATGTTTCCCCAATCCATAATATTAAAAATAAAATTGTGTATAAGCGATTGGGTAGTCAATGTTAGGAACTATATACAATGTTGTTCATCATCAGGGTGAATGATAAGAAATCAAATCTGAGTTCATATAGATATGAATGATAATGAAACTAAATCTGGGTTCTTTATATAGATAAACTAATTTCTTTATTATGATTTTTTATCTATGTAAGATATGCTTTCTTATCCTCTCAGATGATGAGTAGCATATGTAGTTCGAAACTTTATTCGGAATTCACCATTGTTCGAAACTTGTTTTTGATGGACTGAATTTTGAAATGTTTTAGTGTGACTGTGGAGTTTATTAGGTTTTGAGCAATGGGAGATTCCAGAGCATCGAACATCGGGCTGTAACAAACAATACCACTGTTCGTATATCTATTCCTACCTTATATGGTCCTTCGTTGGATGCTTTCAATTCTCCTACAGAATCCATGGTGGATGAGGAGCATCCGGTTCTGTACAGAGGATACAGGTTTGAAGAATACATGGACGCATTCCGGAGCCAGGGATTGGATAGCAAGAGCATTTTGGATCGCTTCAAGATAGAAACTGGTCAATGATGTGGTTGAGTGATGAATTATCTATGTCAATGAGGCAAAGGATTTGGAGCATATGTATATGCAAGATCCTTCTGAGTTAGACTGCCTAAGTTGTTTAGGTTCCTATGTTTTGGGTCTTCTTCCTGAACCTATCAATCATGAGGGAAAGCCCAAAGCCAGTGCTTTCTAGTATTCATGTATGTTATTATTGATTCTATTTGCATATGTTAATGTTCCAGTGGACTCCATAGCATAGTGACACCTCCTATCCTATACACAGTACATACAGTGGTAATGTTAATGTGCAGGGATATCTAATCTAGTAGTGCTTCACAGTCCAAACTCCGGTGGTAGAAGTTGCAGTTATTTTCCTCTAAGCATTTCTAAGCAATTTATACTGGTTGATCATGTATACTATCAGAATCCACTTCTGAGGGCAAATAATTATTAGGAGATTCGTAGTACTGGTTTTTTTTGTATTGACGACGTGTATGTCTCAAAGATTTGGGCATATCTTTAGATACTAGGAGATTTCAGATAAAACTTTTTGTGAATTGCTATAGTCTTATAGAAAATCTTCTTGAAAAGTGGTAAATTTCTTACAGAAAAATTTCAAATATATTGAGACTTCAGCTAAAATTTCATTGTATCTTTATACAAAATTTAAACCATCCCTTAAAAATTGAAAAGGTCCTCTAAAGTTACTGAGCAAAATCTAAATGCTTGTAAGAAAATTGATTATGATTAGTTATAAATATGATCATTTTGGTAATTTTTTTTTTTTTTTTAAAGTTGTGTTTTAGGCACTCCAAAACTCTAACACTCATGCATCCCAATCAAAGTGAATAAATATTTTTAGCAAAAGAATAGTGAACAAAATTAAGCAATCAATTTAGATAAAGTTATTGTTCTTTTAAATAGGTTTGAAATATTAGAAGAAAATTCTAAAAGTTCTTTAGAAAAGGATTTGCACAATCATTTTGAAATCAATTTGAAAGAAATGCATGTTGCGATTAAGTGTGTTGTACACCTTGCAAGTCCTAATGTCTTCGATTAGATAATTAAGGGTCTTGAACCTAATTACAAAAAGTAAAACATAACAAATTAGAGGAACAACACTGAAAACATCAAAACAAGCACCTAGGAGAGTCCCAAACCAACTAACAATTTAGAAATAGTACTACAAAGACAAAATATAGGAAACAAACTAACATATGAACTTCTAATTTTTAGTGAGAGAATCTATCAACTCCTCCCAACAAGCCATCTCCATCTTGAACTTTTTCTATTTCTTGTTTAAGTCCTAATGTTTGGATCCTTTAATTATTTATTATATTATGTATCATAATGAAATATGATGTTCCACTTTATGCCTCAACCATTATGCCATGTGTAATCATTTTTATTTTGACATTTATATGTAAATATATTTGTACATAAAATATATTGTCGTGAAAGATGTATAAGAGGATCTAGGACAAAGAGATGGTGTAAGGGATATTATGACATGTAAGAGCATGATTAATACGGAGGTTACAAAGTGGATTAGGAATCTTGGCTCATTTATGATGCACATAATAGAGCATCTTTCTAAAGGTGGCAAATGCCAAATAATGGAGTGTAGGTTGTAAGAATTTTTACCATGGTATTTTGGAACTTTATTTGGACCCATGCTAATGCCTTATGATAATTTTTTGGGCCTCCATGAATGAATATGTTAAAGGCTTGACATGAAGACATTAAAGTGAGGAGTTTTTTCAAGGTTATGTTGTTAGATTTCTTCTAAAAAAAAGAGGATGTTGGTTTGCATAGATGCAAGAACTTGATACTATCTTGTAACAAATTTAATGTCGCTAAATAATACATTAATTTGATGTTTTAGAGTTTGGATTTTTTCCAAGGTATATATATGTTATTCTCTTTCTTGTGGCGGATTTTCTTTCTATCTCTCTCATTCTTCCTTTTATGTGTGTTGTTTACATGCCAAAATGCTACTAAAACTTATGTATATTTGATTAATTTGTTAATATGCTCAAAGGGTTAATGTGGAAAAGCTTACAATGCTTAATAATTATGAAGATTTGATTTAATTGATAAAGGGTCTTGTTGGTACTTTTTCTAACAATGCACAAGAAGCACAAGAAAATCCTTTGGAGGGGTTTGAAGTTGTTTTGAGAGAAAAAAACACAATGAGGCAAAACAATAGAAAACAAGCACTCTGCGTGAGCTAGAGTCCTTGCCTTAAGCAGGATTGTTTGTAGGGAGAACAATGTTTTGAGTATTTTGGAGTTGGTGCTATTGGTAGATACTAGAGATACGAACTAGGAGAGCTTTGTCTTTGTTTTAGCCAAACAAAAGCATTATGTATAATAGACTCTGCTTCCAATTCTCCTAGCTGTGAACAGAGGTGCTCCTATCCTTCTTTAGCCAATCACATTTTCTAAAATTAACCAGACTGAGAAATTGCCCATCGTTACGGAATCTACAATTAAATTTTCAATGTAACTTGACCATTTAAACATATTTCTATTAATTAAATATGACTGACATATAGCATCCTCACCCAACTTAAGCATATTTACTTTAATTAACCAAACTGAGAATTTCTCCATAGGTAGATAAGCCATGGTCTAATTTCAAATGTGAACTTCATATAGATGAAAATGTCAAGACAACATACATGGTTTCTACTTACATACAAACTTGAGCTCGTTTGGCTGAACACTTAGAAGTTCATTGGCCATGTTTGCTCTCAAATCAAACATAGATGAATGAATTCCAGTGAATTATAGAAAATCAAGGAAACTTCTCTGGAGTATACCAAGTCATACAAATGTAAAAAGGAAATCCTTTATTTGTTCGCTTGTTTTACAACTAAAAGAAATAAACTATAGTTGCTAATAATATAAAATGTTCCCCTCAAATTTACACAAAACAACAACAAGATGCCCCTCAAATTTTGTTCTGGGTAAATCTTGAAAATAGTATTTAAAAGCAGTATTTGTCAAAATAGTATTTATTAGAAGCATTTAAAATTTGCTAGAAAAATAATCAATCTTGAAAATAGTATATTTGTCATAAATTAATTATTTGACAAACACATATGGAAAAGGTGTGATTTAAGCCTCTTTTGATGATTTAAATGTCTTTGAAACATTAAAATATCGTTCAAGTTCAAAGCTTTAGCATTGGTCCTATAGTTCATTTTAGATATAAAATGAGAAGAACTGTTTACATTGGGTTACATCCCTGTTTGATATGTAAAAGATATAGAGCAAAAAGATGATTCCTTACTTCCAAATCTATGAATGAATAATGTGGTTGAAGTGAGCATATGCCAATAACTGGAGGCAGAGAATTCCTGCAATAACAATTACATTGTTTCTTAAACTTTTGAAGTTTTCATGCCATTCATGTCTTTGTAAGGTAGTGCTTTGCTCATTTAGAGGCATATTATTTGGTCCTGTAATCTCTCCACAAAGGGTAAGTTGACTCAAAGCACGCTGCTTAGTTGCAATGTGTCTGGATCCTAGTTCCACATTTCCTGATTGACTGACATTCCATCAAAAGATGGAGAGCACAACCACACTCCAAGACCTGAAAAATAATGGAAAGGAAAAAAAATTTAAGGATTACGATATATATAGAGGCATTATATCACAAGGTTAGAATGTAAATGCAAGCATTATCGACATGTGCTAATGCAGATCATGATACTATTTTATGGCTTGGGCTATTCAATTTGTGTCTCATGAATGCATGACCTTTTAGGAAAAACAGAAATTGTAGGAGCAGTTCAATTCATACCCCTCGGTGTTGTCCCACTTAATTTGGGGAATAATGTTGGAGAGTCCCTTTTGTTTGGGATCCAGTTTTCCCTTGCCCTACAAGGCATAAGTTTGTAAGCCAATAATTAAAAAAAGATTTGGAAAATTTATAGTATTTTGAAGATTTGTTAATTTTTTGTTGTCTTTTGATCATGTAATATGAATCAACCTATATTTTTTCCTTTTAATTGAATCAATGTTGAAGAAAAATAAAATTTATGATTGTATTTGGTAGTGTATGCATGTTGAATGGCTTCATTAGACTGCATAAAGTACTTGTGTATCCATATTTTCAGCAATATCAGCCCTTGATTTTGCTACCAGCAAATCAGTGTCAAGACATGACACTTATTTTATAGAATAACCCATAAACATTACCCAAAAAGTTTGAGGGACATTTGAAACCCTCGCACCAACATTTGCAAAAATAAAATAAAGTAACAAACTCCATCTAGCAGAGACTTATTGCCTCATCCTGCATACTGTCCATATGGACTAATATGTTCTGTTTTGCAAGGCAATAAATATACATGCCTAATTCATATAGCGTAAGAAGGAAGCATCTCAGATCTTCACTCTGTGGATTCATATGAAAGTATGCCATAAAAAGAATACTATTGTACCTACAATTAGTCTTCATGGTCTAGTTTCACTAATATAGTTTGATATTGTACCTCTTTTAGGAGTTTGGGGTTTGCTTTTTTTTGGTAATTCTTTGTATATTTTGTATGACAGCTTGCACTATTTTTCTTTGTAAAGATATTTTCTAGACATGCCATCAATAGTTGTATCTGAGTAGGTTGTACTTTGCAATCCAATTGATGGACTTTAGTCATTCATGGAATTTTTTTTTTCTCTAGCTTAAAAGATACCATAATATATGAATGGCTAAAAAGGAAGTAAAAGAACTTGGTATATTAAAATCAAGATACTATGTTTTAAAGGCTAGTTGTCTACTCTCAGCATTGAGGGTCAGTCCAACTGAATAGATACACTATAAGCATACAGGAACAATCTGCCAATTGGCAAGAAAAACTCCAATATGAACTATACACACTATATTTTCCAAGACTTTAGATACCTTCATTTAAAGGTTGCAATTTATAGTTTATACAAAACATAAAATCTTTCCAAATGTCGCTTGATATTTTTGCCTGGTTCCACTTTCAACAATAATTCTAACTAGTGAAAGGGCTACTAAAATATATTGCTCTTGGTCTGAATTCATTTATGCTCAAAATAAAAAAAAATGAAGGAATAAAAGCACTGCAATGACAAACCTTTTAAAATATAGTATATCTCAATAGAGGAGCATTAGCATCTAGTAAGATACATTTGATAAAGAACAAACTTGTGGTAGGAGAGGTGTAGATCACTGAGCAAGGGGATGTGAGACTACGATTGCTTATCTATATATTTCATTAGCATTTGTAGGCCTAATGCCATGGTCATCAGATCAATAGTTAAGTAGGTTGGCAGTGTAACAAGTGCATTGACATGGATTGAAGTTGTCCCTATTACAATCCAACAATACAACACATAACAACAAATTATTTTGGAATGAAATAAAACACAACCAAAAATCATCTGGCTATGTACAGATTCATAAAAAAAACTCATTGAAACCATGACAAGTGACTTACCTCAAGATTCTACACAAATTGTGTCATGTAGTCAACAATGCTGATGAGAAAAAATGGGCAGAGTTTGGAGAACAAATATTACATAACCCTAACAAAGTAGAATTCTTTTAAAACGAGATGAAGCATAACCAATCTCTCCACAGCTGCTACTTCAATCTATTCACAATAAATGAAAATTAGATCTAAAAATATTGGGGCTTTAGAGATATCAGATTCTTGAGCTGCCTATTCAAAATGATTAAAGACAATGGTTTGTTCGGAATGAAAAATTGTATCAAGCACTCACTAAAAGGATATAGACACTTTTCTACTCTACAATTGAACTTTTTTCTTATGATGCAATATGCTGACGTGGTTAAACTCTTTGCTTATGATAATAAACTCAAACAGGAAAAAGATTTGGCATTGCCCTCTTTCCATTAATTATAAACTCAAATATAAAGTTGTATATACATGTTTTTGTTTCTTGGCATTTTGTTCAAATGTTGGCATATGTAAACAAGAGTATCTAACGGAGATATAGCACTTTCTATCCAGTATTTTCCTTTCTAATCAGCAGGCATTTGACATGTCTGAGAGACCCATATAAACCACCAGAAATTTATAACATTGCTTTTATAATTTATTAGGAAGAGGATAATTGGAGTTGCAGAAAAAACTGATATAACACCACGCACATATACACCAAATGGGTTCATTGTAAAGGATTATGAAACTATTAAACAATTGCAACCAGTGGTTGTAAAGCCTAATTTCATGACCTCTTGTAGATTCTTCCCCGTACTAAAGTGGGAGCTTTGGAATGGTTTCAGTGCATACAGTTAATGGATTTGTTGTAAAGCATTAAAAAATTTCAAGCCAATGCAGTTATAGCTATGAACTAGACGTTGTAGCCTCACCATTATCCCCAAAAATTGCAACCAATTGAAAATTGTTTATAATAATTTTGTGAGATGTTAAAGTTGCCACACTCTTGTTTGATATGAATGCAGAATGAAGGCAGAGCTAAGTGTAGACAAACTGTTTGACATAATGTCTCTGTATTTCTCACCTACATGTTATGCAAGTGAGTTATTTGACAAAATGCCTCGAAGGAAAAAATCCCAAATACACAGATTTTGACAATGAAAGATATAATTTAGAGGAGGAAAATCTTGGATACTCAAACTTGACAGTGAAATACATGGGGACTAAATTGTAAAGGTTGCAAAGAATAACTCATTTGAGTTATGCCAGTAGTTAAGGGCACAGAGAATTATTGAAAACACTATCTGAAGTAGACTTTTATCAAAATTTGAAGTTACAAGTGCATTGGTAAACATATATACAAGGTTTCAAAGTAGGGCTAACGATTGTGAACTCTTTGATAAAATTCTTTGAGAACATTCACCGAGAGCCAGTGCATGCAACTATTTGACATGGTGTCTCTAAAATTTTCATCTACAAAACATGTTTGCTGGTGAAATGACTTGAAAATGTTTACAGAGGTTGTATGTAAAGTGCTTCACATAAATCCTATTTAGGAATATGAATGGCTCGAAAAAATGTGGCATCATGGACTATAATGATTGTGGGGTACGTAAAGTTGAATGAATAACAATGGAGGAGCTCAGGATTTATTAGTTGCGAGTAACAGTTAAAAGGTTCACTCTAATGCAAATGTTTATCTACTTCCTTGACAAAGATGTAGATGAATAAATTTTTAATAGAAAGCCATTGGTATTAAAAATTTTGAAGACACAAAACCTTTGTTTGTGCCAATTCTCATGTCTTAAAAATAGTGTAAAAATTGCATAATTTTTTTTTAGCCCAATGAACTGTGTTACTGTACAATGAGGTTTGAAAACAAAACATCATACAAGATTTTTGAATATATAGCTCACCATTAGAATAAAGACTCCACAAAAACATAGAGACAAAATCTAAGAAACCAGCAAAAAGTAGTCAAAATTCAAATCAAATGTCCCTCCAGTGAAACTTGGGTTATCAGATTTTGTCCTCAATGTTCAAAGTGGCTTCTTGCAAATCTCTGCCAACAGCCAAGGTCAGTGTTCCTTCACCGTTAGTGTGAACAAAAATAGAAGATCTGACATTGAGGGAAATTAAAAAATGACAAGGTAGATATCCCAAAGCAAAGGCTAGTACCCTTCTCGGCTCGAAGCCACATGTTTCTAGAGTGATCATAAAAAGCAATCAATGAAACCTTTAAAAGAGGAAGTCTTTAATAGTGTATAAGAGACACCAATAGAGGTGTGAACACCAGTTCATCTTCAAGTCTTGGGTATTAAATTCAACACCTAATAATAATTTTTAATAATAGAGAAAGCTTGCTTAAGGTTCTAGTTCTCATGTTCTTAGTAAGAAAGATAGAAAACATAATAGAAGTTAATGAAGAAGGCCACATTGTAGCATTATAACTTCACAATCCACAACAAATTGATAAAATGTGCCACTGTCAAAACCTTGCAAACGTGCTTCTAATGGTGACCAACAATTTTCATGGAATTATTTGATTGTTTTGGCAGATTCAAATTGTAAGTGCCAAACATCAATACAATTTCATTGTTAATGTGGGTAATTTCTGAACAAAATATTTGATATATTAAATCTGGTTTTCCTATCTCTGCAGATTGGTCACTTGCAAACAGGAAGGCAATGTGGAAGTGAGAAATTTGTAGTCCCTAAGTCAATTGTGGTCACAGCTAAACATTGGTCTGGAGCTGCCTTGTAAAATTGGTATTATACAATGAGGATATACAATGTTTTTGCATTTGTTTTCAGTGTATTCAGATTAATGTGTGGTATTAAAATTTCATCTACTTTTGTATCTGCCTTGTTAGTCCTGGTCTATCTATAGCTGGAGACTAATGTTTTCGGTGCACAAGTTTTTCAATTAATCGTTTCTCGGGAGTCGGTTAAAAAGCTTTAACCTATGGTGCGAATGAATTTCACTATTAAAATGGCATTTTAATTATTTTCACTAAATTTCCAAATTGGTTGATCCGTATTTTTGCTAGGGTTTCATGGTTTTTCTATTTACAAATTTAAAAAAGCGATCTTGTCACCAATGATCTGTATAGAATCTAGACTAAATTGTAGAAATGAATGCTTAATTTTTACAATGATTATTCCAAGTTAATTAAATCAAAATTAACTTAAGGAAATAACAAAATGAAGGAATTAACAAACTGAGAGAAAGCGAGAGAGAAGAAGAGAAGTGCAAACAATGTTTGATAACGGAGTTCGTCACAAACGTGACTACGTCTCCGGGTCCACTCCAATAGAGAGACCGATCCGATTAACTCCAAAATCAATTACAAAAGCACCACAACCATTCTCCAAGCACTTTGGCAGCATAACAGCGCTCTGGCGTACAAGAATGGCTTGAAAAATCTCCACAAGAACTCTCTTTCGTGTCACCACAACTTCAAGACTTCATCACTTGAAAAATAACTTAATCTCCACTCTCACCTCACACGCCTTTAAATAAATAAAATTTTCTCAAATTGATTACTAACCAATTGATTTTACAATATTCACCTTATCTCTCCAAAATACATAAAAATCTTTAAAAATCTCCCTTATAACTCTTCTAAATAAATTTAAGCCCTTCAATTTTATTGTTTGTTCGGGCCTTATCACTTTGGGAGTTTTCAATAGTTACATTTAATCCTTAAAAAGGATTATTGTTTTACATTTTAGGGGAATAGTTTTATTTTTAAAACATTTGGTTTTAAAACAGTAGACAAAACTAACCGATGCTAACAACATTCTAAACCCATCGCGTGGCTTAGCGGTGATTAAAGGTTTTGTTAGGCCGGCGGTTGGAGGTTCCAACCCCCCAGCCGCTTTGCAATCCTCAAATCTTGCCAACTCTTTATCAAAAACAAACGGACTCTATAAATGGTTGTGCGCGGATAGCTTGACCGAACGGTATACCGGCGGTTTCGGTTACATACGGTGGGGGGTTCGAATCCCCCCAACAAATTTTTAACAAACTATTCACTTACCAATCCGCCGGACGAAGATTAAGGAGAGGGCCACGTGTCGCACCAAGAGGGTGCCACGTGGTAGAATCTAATTGGCCCTTGCAGGTGACATGGATGATGACGTGGGGCTGACTCGGATAATGACGCGTTCTGCCAACTCGGATGATAACGTGGCCCCGTACTGCTGACTGGATGCTGACCGTGCTGCCACACAACGCTGACTGTGTGTACGGATGTACGGACTGCCACATGTCAGATTCTGATTGTCTATATAGTGCCGATGAGGACTGCCACATGTCAAATTCTGGTTCGACCACTTCACCGTCCGTACAGTACGGAATGATGACATCAACAACTGTACCCTCAAAGTCAACTAAACTTTGACTGCTTGTAACTCTCACATACGATGTCAGATTTCGACGAAACGAACGCCTTCGGAATCATCTTGACAAGCTCTTCGCGATGACACTGGTTCCATTGATTTCTGAGATGATAATTTTTTTCACTTCCTGGATGCCCTCTAATCCTTGTTTGACTCTACCTTTGACTGGCCATAACTTGCACAAACGGACTCATTTTTGCTCTGTTCGAGTTGCGTTGGAATCAGGACACTGAGATCTTTCTGATGGTGTCAATTTTGGAGAGAAATGAGAGACTTGAATTTTCACTAAAAAATGTCCAACGGATCAGGCCTCCCCACTGAAGACCTTTTGGACCTCCAAAAGTGACATTTACTCTGACATTAAGTGAGGACTTGGCCTCCCCACTTGTCCTGTATCTTCTGTACATTTGAAAACCTGGCTCACAAGCACAATGAAGACTGCAACAATATTGTTGAACATAAAAATTATTCTATCACTTCCATGAGCATCTACATCAACTGTCGTAGCCACTAACCAACAAAAATTGACTAGCATCAAGCTGAACAACAATGCAGAAATGCAAGAGAATAAGTCAACAACAACGCGATCCTTTACAACAGGAACATTTTTACCCAAGGATTCATCAATGCTTTTAATCATCATTCCCTCATGTTGTATTGCGGGTGCATCCTGCAACATCTGACCCTGGTTAGCTACTCCAAGTTCAAGTTTAGAACCACCTGTACTGACAGACATAAGAGTTAACTCTTTACTTGCATTAATTACCCTCTTTAACTTCCCTGTGTTTGCAAAAGAACGATCAGTCTTAATCTTGTGAGAATGTACAATATACTGAATGCCATATTTAAATAAGTGAATGATTCTTTTCCCTGTAGAAAATAGCTTTCCTGTCATAAAGATAAGGGCTACCAAGCACTATCCCACAGATATCCAGTGGAACCACATCAAACTATACTTCATCCACAAATTTACTAGTGATTGTGAACCTTAAGGTGCATTGTTTTGTTACTTGCAACTTATCATTTTCACAAATCCAGCCTAGTGGATAAGGTTTCTTATGTTGTGTAGTTTTTAATCCCAAGTTGTTTACAACACTTTCAAAAATTAAATTCACTTGAGAACCACTATCTATGAGTGCATCAATTTTACTGTTCTTAGCAACAACCCTTAAATGAAATAGCTCATTCCTTTTCACATCTTCAGAGAAATCATTAACTTTAGATGAAGAAGCACAACTATGAACAGAAACACTAGAAATAGGAGCTTTACCTTTTAAATCCATAGCTGTTATCTTAGTCTCATCATCTGAATTTGAACCAAGATCCATAACAACATTCATGGCTTTCTCCTTACCTTTCTGTTTCTGATTACGTCTCTGAGCCCACTTAGGCTTCAATTCGGGATGCAACTTCCAACAATGTTCTTCATCATGACCCTTCTTGTCACAATCCAACAATGTTCTTCATCATGACCCTTCCAACAATGTTCGGGATGCAACTTCCAACAAGGTTCCAACCCCCCGGCCGCTTTGCAATCCTCAAATCTTGCCAACTCTTTATCAAAAACAAATGGACTCTATAAATGGTTGTGCACGGATAGCTTGACCGAACGGTATATTGGCGGTTTCGGTTACATACGGTGGGGGTTTGAATCCCCCCAACAAACTTTTAACAAACTATTCACTTACCAATCCGTCGGACGGAGATTAAGGAGAGGGCCACGTGTCGCACCAGGAGGGTGCCACGTGGTAGAATCTAATTGGCCCTTGCAGGTGACGTGGATGATGACGTGGGGCTGACTCGGATAATGATACGTTCTACCAACTCGGATGATAACGTGGCCCCGTACTACTGACTGGATGCTGACCGTGTTGCCACACAACGCTGACTGTGTGTATGGATGTACGGACTGCCACGTGTCAGATTCTGATTATCTATATAGTGCCGATGAGGACTGCCACGTGTCAAATTCTGGTTCGACCACTTCACCGTCTGTACAGTACGGAATGATGACATCAACAACTGTACCCTCAAAGTCAACCAAACTTTGACTGCTTGTAACTCTCACATACGATGTCAGATTTCGACGAAACGAACGTCATCGGAATCGTCTTGACAAGCTCTTCGCGATGACACTGGTTCCATTGATTTTTGAGACGATAATTTTTTTCACTTCCTGGATGCCCTCTAATCCTTGTTTGACTCTGCCTTTGACTGGCCATAACTTGCACAAACGGACTCCTTTTTGCTCCATTCGAGTTGCGTTGGAATCAGGACACTGAGATCTTTCTGATGGTGTAGATTTTGGAGAGAAATGAGACACTTGAATTTTCACTGAAAAATGTCCACCGGATCAGGCCTCCCCACTGAAGACCTTTTGGACCTCCAAAAGTGACATTTACTCTGACATTAAGTGAGGACTTGGCCTCCCCACTTGTCCTGTATCTTCTGTACATCTGAAAACCTGGCTCACAAGCACAATGAAGACTGCAACAATATTGTTGAACATAAAAATTATTCTATCACTTCCATGAGCATCTACATCAACTGTCGTAGCCACTAACCAACAAAAATTGACTAGCATCAAGTTGAACAACAATGCAGAAATGCAAGAGAATAAGTCAACAACAATTCGATCCTTTACAATAGGAACATTTTTACCCAAGGATTCATCAATGCTTTTAATCATCATTCCCTCATGCTGTATTGCGGGTGCATCCTGCAACATCTGACCCTGGTTAGCTACTCCAAGTTCAAGTTTAGAACCACCTGTACTGACAGACATAAGAGTTAACTCTTTACTTGCATTAATTACCCTCTTTAACTGCCCTGTGTTTGCAAAAGAACGATCAGTCTTAATCTTGTGAGAATGTACAATATACTGAATGCCATATTTAAATAAGTGATAATGATTCTTTTCCCTGTAGAAAATAGCTTTCCTGTCATAAAGATAAGGGCTACCAAGCACTATCCCACAGATATCCAGTGGAACCACATCAAACTATACTTCATCCACAAATTTACTAGTGATTGTGAACCTTAAGGTGCATTGTTTTGTTACTTGCAACTTATCATTTTCACAAATCCAACCTAGTGGATAAGGTTTCTTATGTTGTGTAGTTTTTAATCCCAAGTTGTTTACAACACTTTCAGAAATTAAATTCACTTGAGAACCACTATCTATGAGTGCATCAATTTTACTGTTCTTAGCAACAACCCTTAAATGAAATAGCTCATTCCTTTTCACATCTTCAGAGAAATCATTAACTTTAGATGAAGAAGCACAACTATGAACAAAAACACTAGAAATAGGAGCTTTACCTTTTAAACCCATAGCTGTTATCTTAGTCTCATCATCTGAATTTGAACCAAGATCCATAACAACATTCGTGGCTTTCTCCTTACCTTTCTGTTTTGATTACGTCTCTGAGCCCACTTAGGCTTCAGTTCGGGATGCAACTTCCAACAATGTTCTTCATCATGACCCTTCCTATCACAATGAGTGCAAGAAAGTTTCTCATCCTTCTTAACTGTAGCTATCTTCTTTCCTTTCCCTGTCTCTGCATTCTTAGAAGATTTCTTTACATCATTATCAAACTTATCAATGAAAGATCCTTTACCCCTTGACTCTAAGTGTGTAGCTTGAACCGACACTTCATCCAAATTACAAGGGTTCAATACCAAAATGGAATGCCTAAGGTAGGAATGCAGACCTCCTATGTACTTCAACAATGTGTCTTGGGTGTACAAAGGAACATTCAAAGCAATAGCCCTTTTCCTAAATTCATGGGTGTACTCTTGGACAGTTTGACCCTTCCCTTGCCTAAACATTTTCCAGTCCATCATTAACTGTTGCATGTGACCTAAGGGATAAAACTGCTTCTTAAGAGCATTAATAAATTCTGTCCAAGTTAAACTGACTCTACCATGTTGTGAAACTTCTGCCTTAGACTTACTCTCCCACCAGGTTAAGGTTGTACCTCCTAAATGAAGAGTAGCTAATTGGATCCTATCAACATCATCTAATAGGTTCTGGACTCTACAGTAAATTTCAACTTGCTAAATCCAATCATCCAATTTTTTAGCATTAAGTTCTCCACAATATTTAGACAAGTCAAATTTTACATCCAATTTGATTTTAGGCTTATACCCACTCTTGAAAGGATTAGAAGAAATAGAATGAGGAGAAGATGGAGAAGAAGGAGAAGAGGGAGGAGAAGAAGAAAAGGGGTGATTTGGTTGCTTGCCACCATCTCCAAGATGTTTCCCTTTCTTGTCTTTGTGATCTTCTTGCTTCGACGAACCTTCTTCATGTTCCTTCCATTCTTGTCTCTCCTAAAAAAGAATGTCCACCTTAGCCTTCATCTCAAGGAATGCTCTTTGAAACTCCTGCTCACAGATTTCTTCAGGAACCTCCATTCCAGAAACTGACATCTTCAGAAATGTTCTACACTTCCCAATCTAAGGATTAAAGTCTTCAAGCTTTCCTTCACCCTTCTGAATCCTAGATCTCATTAGCATTCAAAAAAAAATAACTGCAATAATAGTCAACTGTGCTTTGATACCAACTTGATCTGTATAGAATCTAGACTAAATTGCAGAAATGAATGCTTAATTTTTACAATGATTATTCCAAGTTAATTAAATCAAAATTAACTTAAGGAAATAACAAAATGAAGGAATTAATAAACTGAGAGAAAGCGAGAGAGAAGAAGAGAAGTGCAAACAACGTTTGATAACGGAGTTCGTCACAAACGTGACTACATCTCCGGGTCCACTCCAATAGAGAGACCGATCTGATTAACTCCAAAATCAATTACAAAAGCACCACAACCATTCTCCAAGCACTTCGGCAGCATAACAACGCTCTAGCATACAAGAATGGCTTGAAAAATCTCCACAAGAACTCTCTTTCGTGTCACCACAGCTTCAAGACTTCATCACTTGAAAAATAACTTAATCTCCACTCTCACCTCACACCCCTTTAAATACATAAAATTTTCTCAAATTGGTTACTAACCAATTGATTTTACAATATTCACCTTATCTCTCCAAAATACATAAAAATCTTTAAAAATCTCCCTTATAAATCTTCTAAATAAATTTAAGCCCTTCAATTTTATTGTTTGTTCGGGCCTTATCACTTTGGGAGTTTTCAATAGTTACATTTAATCCTTAAAAAGGATTATTGTTTTACATTTTAGGGGAATAGTTTTATTTTTAAAACATTCGGTTTTAAAACAGTAGACAAAACTAACCGATGCTAACAATATTCTAAGCCCATCGCGTGGCTTAGCGATGACTAAAGGTTTTGTTAGGCCGACGGTTGGAGGTTCCAACCCCCCCGGCCGCTTTGCAATCCTCAAATCTTGCCAACTCTTTATCAAAAACAAACGAAATCTATAAATGGTTGTGTGCGGATAGCTTGACCAAACGGTATACCGGCGGTTTCGGTTACATACGGTGGGGGGTTCGAATCCCCCCAACAAACTTTTAACAAACTATTCACTTACCAATCCGTCAGACGAAGATTAAGGAGAGGGCCACGTGTCGCACCAGGAGGGTGCCACGTGGTAGAATCTAATTGGCCCTTGTAGGTGACATGGATGATGATGTGGGGCTGACTCGGATAATGATGTGTTCTGCCAACACGGATGATGACGTGGCCCCGTACTGCTGACTAGATGCTGACCATGCTGCCACTCAACGCTGACTGTGTGTACGGATGTACGGACTGCCACGTGTTAGATTCTGATTGTCCGTACAGTGCCGACGAGGACTGCCACATGTCAAATTCTGGTTCAACCACTTCACCGTCCGTACAGTACGGAATGATGACATCAGCAATTGTACCCTCAAAGTCAACCAGACTTTGACTACTTGTAACTCTCGCATACGATGTCAGATTTCGATGAAACGAACGCCGTCGGAATCGTCTTGACGAGCTCTTCACGATGACACTGGTTCCATTGATTTTTGAGATGATAATTTTTTTCACTTCCTGGACGCCCTCTGATCCTTGTTTGATTCTACCTTTGACTGGCCATAACTTGCACAAATGGACTCCTTTTTGCTCCGTTCGAGTTGCGTTGGAATCAGGACGCCGAGATCTTTCTGATGGTGCAGATTTTTGAGAGAAATGAGACACTTGAATTTTCACTAAAAAATGTCCACTGGATCAACCAATCAAAAGCCAGCAAAAGGAAAAATTAAAATCAAATCTAATGTTTGAGTTAGTCCAGTGAAGGCGAGGAATAGGGTATCCACGTGGGGTTGATCATTCCTTCTTTAGCAGCATGTTTGACACCTTATAATACAACTTTCTGGGCACGTGTACAGGTTAATTTGTTGGGGGTTTTTAGGGTGATTTGGGTGCATTGTCTGTGTTTCCACATTTCACATTCATGCATACCATGACATCCCTTTAACTAGCTCTCAAATGGGCATGAAAAGCTTGCTTGGCAGATAGAGTTGAAATTGTGGGGTTTTTACCATTTAGAGGTATGAGATGACTCCTGCAATTAGCTGTGATTCAATGTATCTTGTTTCACTTGCATTTTCGGCAACTTTATGCTCAATAAAATCTTTGATTCAATGTATCTTGTTAAATGGAATTTGCACTAGAAAATTTCTTGTTTCACTTGCATTTTCTGTAACTTCCTGTTCAATAAAATATATGGCCCATTCATCTTTAATGTCATCTTATGGATTTTATCAACATTCCCTGCAAAAGTTAAAGGTTAAATCATTTGTACTAGATCATGGGTCTGATTCAGATGAGAGCATACTTTCTTGAGGCATTTTGTTGAACTCATGCCTTTCTGGTTTCACTGATTTGGAGGAATTTACAGATCTCATGCCTTTGTTTATGGATCCGCATTTTTCATGCATGTCTAATAGGGCAATTGCAACTGTAACATCTGACAAAATCCCTTTTCCACTATGCTTTGATGGATGGCCATATCCTGTTCCAAAACTCCTATTTTAGCATACACGTCTACCAGAGCAGTTGTCTTTAAAATAGCCACTTGGTTGTCAATATGTTGAGTTGGCTGAGGGGGATTAAGCTGTAAAAATCCCTTATGTTGTTTCTTGAATGGTTGATAACTACAATTAGTAAATGGGTGCTAAAATTTGCATTTAGCATAGACATTTTCTGAGGGGGATTAAGCTATAAAAATCCCTTATGTTGTTTCTTGAATGGTTGATAATTACAATCAGTAAATGGGTGCTAAACTTTGCATTTAGCATAGAAATTTTCTCTCTTGAATTATTTCCATCATACTCACATCGGAGGTATAGATTGATAGCTTGACTTAAGAAACCACTTCTAGGAACACCGGTCAAAAGAGATGTTATAGGGATGAATTTTAATAGTACTGCTTCTGGATTGGTGGGTACTGTAAGAATCCATTCACAATGTGACTGCCAAGATACCAGTCCTCCTCTCTTAAAGCATATTACTATCAATCCTTGAACCAAAAAGAGTCAATTCAGTTAAAACTTGAACCAAAATAATTCAATAACATTATCACATTGTAATCAGAGCTGCTTTCCTTTCTTGCGAGAATCTAAAGTTCTTAATTTTTTGTCCATAAAAAACAAAATTCAAATCATATGCCATTATATTTCTGGAATATGTAGTTATCCCCATCTTTTTGCAAATGGTGTATAAGCGGTAATCAATAATTACCCTAATTATTGGGAAAAAGGAGCTAAGGTTATGTAATTTACATTATATTATATGATTTCGACTCATGTCCTTGCTTGATGCAGTTGAAAAGTTGTCCATGTGTAGAGGATTTGGTTGAAAGATATCTCTAAAAGCCCGAGGAACCCGAACTAAATTAAGCATAAGTCATTAGTCCATAAAGATCTCGGCTATAGTAGATGCACAAGACTAACATAATTTGAAATCTAGCATGCTTGAATAAAATTCTTACCCTTTGTTTACTTTCTCTATTTTTTGCATGTAGAGGTGTGAGACTACATGTCCCCGTAAACAACTGATCTATATTTTCTAAATGCCTTTTGAGTTCAGTTGGTGATATAGTTGAGGAATGACTATGCCTTACATATAGAACATCTTGACCTCCTACCATCACATCCACAACTATGTGGGTTCCATAAGTATTAACTAACCTGCAATCAGAGATTAAATCGTCAACCTAATATCAAAATATTTTTTGAATAACATAGACCTAGATAAGATATTCCAAACCAACCTTGCAAGTGTTGCAGTGTCCCAAAAGGTTGGTACTGCCTTCTTTGTCTTCTTTGAGAACCAATGGAGACCTTGTAAGGTGTAGACTATACAGTGAGATGAAGTAGCCATCAAAGGCTAGGTGCTTTGTTTCAGTAGCATCTGTCAGCCAAGTCCCCGTGAATCCATACAAGGAATTGAAATGACCAGAAGGGATCCTCCCCAATAGAGAGGGTTTCTGATTAAACAACTCTGTCATCTATGAAGAAGAAAAATCATATATATATTTTAAGTTGATGTCTTGTATCTGACTTAAGCAACTGGATATAAAAAAAATATGAAACAATTAATAGCAACCACCATGATTTGTTCGATGGGATTATATTTCCCTTTTTGCCTGGTCCTTTTTCTCTCAATAATTAGGAAGCATGGCATCAATGACAAAGGATCGGGATAAAAAAATCCTTACTTTCACCTAGGGAAATTCGAATAAAAAGTAGGTACTAAGAAACAAATCTTTGTTATGAGCGATAGAGATTACTTGTCATTTTGAGCTCATGAGACTCAGGGCTTAGATAGCACTACACAAGATGTTTGAGTTCAATTCTCATGTTGAGAAAATCTTCAGTAGGGGATACAAGCCAGTATATGGGGGAAGATGATCCTGATGAGACAAGGGTTACAAGGTACACCTAATCTTAGAGAGAATCATATTTATGTATGCCATGTGTTTTTTTGATGTTTGAGCAGGTGACAGTGGAAAATTAATCTTTTCTTACAGTTTCAGGTGGTAAATTCTCTGGGGGTTTTGATATAGGAACACTAGGAAATGTAAAATATGGAGGTATGGGAAAAATTATTTATGTTTAGTTTCATTTGAACAAACTCTTAAATTCTTGTTTTCCTAATGTTTTATTGTTTTTTCTAGAAAGGGCACATGGACATTATCTTCTTTTTTTTTGTTTTTAGGTGGCATTTGTAAAATAGTTCACGTGCCTTGTCTCACCTTCCCCATTTTGCATACATGCCTACATCCACGTAGGGATAGATGGATTTAGGCCCCCTCTTCAACCCCAATCTTCAACTGGGCTTTCTATTTGTCTCTCTTTCTGCATTTCCTGCTTGTTTTGTTTTGTTGTGGGCTAGCTAGGAGAAAATTAGGGAAACAAGACCATTTTGTGCATATCCTATAGTATATTCTAGGGTTGCGTCTCTTCAATGGGGACTACATGACAGGGATGGAATTTCCATTGCAAGAAAGCAACAAGGTTAATTTGCCAGCTATTTTGAGCCCCTATTTCCATTGCCAATGTATTTTTGTTTTTGTCCAATGTCCAACAAATTTTAAAAAATTTGGTAATGTTTTCAGCAATAGTTTGTATCATATCTCTCAAAGATTCAAGTTGTTTTTCCTCTTATTCATTTAAAAATTTCATTTATTATATATCTTTGTTCAAATTTCTAGTTTTTGTTCTATAGGTATCTTTTCGTTTGCAGGCTATAGTATCCTTTTTGTGCAATGTTTTGTGTCTATACTTTTTTCTTGAAGATTCCAACCCCCGTGCAGCATTTCAAAATCATACTTGTGACCCCCTCTTCGATCGAGCCCCTTTCTGACCCATAGACTACGCCTTCTCCAAATCTTGCAAATCCCTCTTCTAGAATCTGACATAGCACATGCACTGCGGAATGGCACACATGTGGCTCATCACACAAGCTCTCCAACTCCAGAGTGTCCCATACCACTCCTTCGCTCCTTCACTCCCATGCTTCGACACCAGCCCATGTTGACTTCCCAAGGAGCTCCAAGCTCTACACCAACTCCCTGGCTTCCATGAGAGATACTTCCAACTCAGGTCACCACACAACCCTGGCTCACCTACCAACTCAGCTCCACACCCTTGGCGCTTGTACACTCCACTTCCTCCAACTCACCCCAGCTCTTTCCCTTGGCTACCACTTCATCCACTTACTTGGACGATGTTGTACCCTGTACAGACTTTTTTGGGTTACCTCGAGTCCTCATCCTTGCATCCCCCATAAGACCTCCAACTACTAACTCGCTCGCCTTGAACTCCTACCTCAACTTGCTCCATCCATCTGAGCTCCCTTGGATTGGCTCCAAGCCACTACATACATGCCTCATTGGTGATCCCTGATCCACATGCTACCACTACATTATGACCAACTCATGCATACCTCCAAGCCCAACTCTAACTCCCTGAGTCCTACCTTAGCTCCCGGAACTTAACTCAACTCCTAAGCCATCCCCTCGCTCTGCATTGCACCCAAGAACACCCTTGCATCCTTGTCCAATGACTCACCCCTGCTTGGGCTCTCCACTTGGTCCACATAGCACCCTGATCCAGCCTCCCAATCCCATCTCAAATTTCCCCCACTATACTAGACGTCGGACTACTTTCCAACTTAGCTCCATCTCATGACTTTGCCTCTACTTCATCCCAAGACTTCACCTAGAAAAACCACTAAGATCCCCTTGGCTCAACCTTCCTTGGCCTTGCTGCAACCAACACTCCTTGAGGGGGTGCGCCTAGCACACCTCTGACTTACCTACCCATTCGAATACACCCGTACACCCTACTTCTTTTCCTGGTGGCCCTGAGACTTGCCCTGCATTCCCAGACTACCTAGCACCAGCTAGGGTCCTGACTTGTTCATGGCGTCCCTTAGCTCCTCATCCCCTGGATGAGTCCAACATTTGTCTCCCTTGGTGATATGCATTGGAGGCGACCCATGTTGAGTCCCCAGTTACATCTGCTTCATTGGGTTGGGACACGTCCCATGCTTTACCTCACCCATTGTGTGACGAGTTCCAATACTCAGCTCCCTCTGAAAGATGCATTGGAACCGACCTGTACTGGCCCTTGCTAATCCACTTCACAAGCGGAAGGACTGTGAGCTCACTAGATAACCTCTCCACTTATGGCCTAGGTAGAGTGACACTTTTTCACCCCTAAGATCCATGAAGAACACCAGCTCCCTTGAGCCTGGTGCTAGGGTTACTTCTTTTTCACGCCTGTAAGGGAAGAGCCTGGAGTCACCCGTTCCATTGGGTTCCTCATCTCAACAGGGACTCCCGGTGTGTGTTCCCAGAACACTGCTCCTAACACACTATGTCAATCATCCTTCAAATGACATACCCCTACTATATAAGTTATTAGTATGAATCCCAGGCAGTGGTAGGATGACATCAAGCTTTCACTTGATCCCCTAATTTCTACCCTTCTAACTTGCACACAACCACAGCTCCTAGCTGCGGCCTCCATTGACCCTACACACCCTTTTTGACTAACACTTTGTGCCCAACACTCGACAAACTCCAAGTCACCCCTTGTAGCCTTGCCTCCCTGATACAACCTACAACACGTTCACACCCAATTTTTGATGGGCTGAGCGATGTCCAATCACTCCAATAGAGTTACACTCTCCTGCAACCTACCGAGGGGGTCCACCATGCCTAGCATGACTTGGCGCTTCTCCATGCTCCATGCCTAGCAACTCCATATTACACCATCTACTTCACATTGCTAGCACTCCACACCTAGCACTTACTGCCATCCAACTGCACCAACACTCAAAATGAGCTCATGGGCGGGCTCGGCTTGGTGTGTCCCAAATTGAACACTTGAACCAAGAGCACCTGACTCGACACTAGCTCGGGCTCGATGAGCTCAGCCCCATCAAATGCATACACCCCCTTACATTCTCCCCCACTCAAAAATAGGCGATGCCCTTGACGCCAGACCATTTGGCTCAGGGCATCCTTTCCCGCTCCCAAACATTGGAGACCTGCCTTGAAAGGCTCGAACCTTCCGCTGCACCATTTCTGACTCTGCCATACTTGATGCATCCAATGTCCCAGACACTGGGTCAAACTTTTGTTGTGAGTCCCAGACTCCAAGCAACACTGCAAGCCCTCATTGACTTGACTTCCACATTGAGCTGTTCCTTATTCTAAACCACTGAGTTTTGTGTTCTCCATCCTGGAAAACTACATCTTCACACTTTCACCTTGGCCCAAGCTGACTTCAGTCCAAGCCCTACTTCACCAAATTCTCAACTTAGCACCAAAACTCTTGGCTCTACCAAATTACATGGCACTGAACCTAGTTTTGAAGCCCTGTTCCACCACGAAACCACATGAACACTTCACTCACATTCACTCAGTTCCATTCATCTTCCAACTTCCACTTCCCAAGGTACCAAACCTGACATCCGCTGAAAGAACTGGCTGCCCGAACCCTGTTGTGCAAGCCCACTATACCTAGCCCACTTGAAGACCCTTCCTCCACTAACTAGCATACCTCTAATGACTTCCCAAGATTGCACCTTCTACCTTCGGCTTCACGGCTTCTTTCCATTGTGTCACACTGATTGCTTGTTGACCAACCTCATGACATGCCCTACATGCATTCCTGTCCCCAACAACTCATCTCAGTAGACCTGTCCAACATCTTCCCACCAATACACTTCCCATCTCCAATGCTCTCTCAATACTGCTTTTCGGCTCATTTCCACCATTCTGGTGTACTTACAACTCATTTCTAGTCTACCTTGGTGCACTTCCCTAAAGACACCCACTCTGAATTTCCTCGAACACACTCGGTCATCCCACCAAAATCCAATGGGTTACTCTATCTTCTTGCTTGCACTGCCTCATGGCATGCCTTGCATCCAATCTTGCCTGCAACACCACACAACAAAGCACTCCCAACATCCTCCAGCAAACCTTCTTCTTGTCCCAAAGCCCATTTTCATACTCTATTGTGCCGACATCAACTCGCTAACTCAGTTCTGCCCACAACCCTTGTGTACTGGCTTCACCTCCAGACATACCACATGCCTGCACCACTGATCTCATGACACTATCTCCTGGCCTGCCTCTGCACCACCAATCCGACTTGCCATCCTATTAGCTCAACCTTGCTTTATTTTCTTGCTGTGACTCGGCCTCAACTTAGTTCCTGGTCTAACTCACCACTTCAATTTTTCCTTGGATCAGTCCCGGACCAGATCCTACACCCTAAGCTCTTCCTTGTGCAGGCCTCCCCATTACCTTCACTACTCAGGTCCAATCTGATACTCTGGTCTTACATGCCTCTGCAATACACTACTCTATGAAACTTGGCCTCAAGAGTAGACCTCTGCAACCTTGACAATGCCATCTGATACTCCTCGGATGCACATCCCTTATATGCTCCTACTCCTTTAACTGATCCCACCAACTATGATCTAGTTGTGAGAATTCAATTCCCACTTTGAAGCCCTTTCATAGTGTTCAAAACTAACATGGCATTGATAGAATGTGACTAAGCAATGGTAATGTCGAGTGAGGTGGCATGATGAGTAAGCAAATTGATCATATTTTGACAAGATGACAAATTGAATGTATTTCTTTCATAGTTTTGAGAGTTGACTGGTCATTTTACAGGTTTAAGGAAAATCAGATGCAGAAAACAATTCTCCTAACATCAATACCTCAGGAAAGAATGTAGATACACTTTAAAATTTACAATTACAGTCCAATTAAGATGCACTAAGAAACATACAATAGAAACAAAGTATTTGACAATCACACATGAACAACATATATACGTGGGAAAATCCTTACGGGAGAAAAACCCACCACACCAAGAGAAATCACTTTGTATTACAGTAATGAAATTACATACAAATTCCAAACTTATCTTTCTGGTGTCATTATACAACAGCATTCACCATTAACATTCTTGTACAAGAATCTTCACATTACTGTCCACATAATTCATCCACTGATACATTCACTCAACAACCTGTCGAACCAACCAATCGATTACAAATTGTAATCACAGAGTATATCCATGTCAAAATCTGTTTGTAGAACTTCCTCACAGAACCGTCACAACTGATTGTCTTCCAACTATTCCCATTCGGCTCCTCCTATTCGTCCATGAGACTCCACATAGGACGGTCTTACTCGGTCAACAGAATTCACAATGTACTGGCATCTTGGTGAGACAATAATAGTGTCTCACTGATGCCACATAGACTTCATATCGATGTCGCCAAGAGACTCTGTTATCGCTAAGATGTTCTATCGAGCTCCATGAGTTACACCGAATCACCAAGCAGTCACCTAGACCTATTGCATTCTCCAGGAGACCATAGCGAGTCACCAAAGGTATACCAAAGACACAAGTCATATCGAGCTCCAAAGGATAGTTGGCAAGACATACTAATATCGCCAAGAGGTTTCTCTGAGACATAAAGGTTACCCCGAAATGTTCACCCATCACCAAGACATTTCCCTTCGCTAAGAGAACCTACTGATCTCCATATGTTACCTCAAAGACTCTTCATCATCGGCAAGACTCATCAAAGTTGTTAGGACTTCTTATCGAGACCTTCGTGTTCCATCGATGACAAACATTCACCAAGAGCTACACCGAAGACTTCAAAAGATGTTCCTGTCAGTGAGACCTTCAGCATTCGCTGAGATGTCATCCCGGGATCCTTGAGTTACCCCGATAGCCATCTGTCGCCAAGAGTTATACTAAGGAACGTATTGATGTTTCCCTGTCAGCATGACCTTCTCCATTCGCTAGGACTTCTTAGCGAGAACCCTTAGCTATCCCGAAGCCCATGGCCGCCAAGAGTCTCCCCGAAATACGATTGAATGGCCTGTCGGCCAGAGGTCTCCTAAGTGCTATGAGGTCATAACGAATACACTATGTCATAGCGATAGACTCCACAATGCAACCTTTCGGCAAGACATTTGCAAGGTCACAACGACCTGTACAAACCAAAATGAATCAAGCTGCTAGTTGGCCAGACAATGAAGATGTCACACTGACTTGTCTCTAATGGATGTTTCAGCCTGTATAGTTTGAGGCACATATTTCCAACAATCTCCTACTTGACGAAGATCATATAGGCACCTCTAGAGCACAAATAAGACTTAGTGGAAATCATGGGCACTAAGGCCCATTGAACTAGCACACCATCTGAACTTGTATGTGCTCATTGGCTTCATCAATGAATCTGCAACATTCTCCAGAGTATCAACCTTTTCCAAACTGACCTTTCCATCCTCAACCATATCTCATACAAAGTGGTACTATACATCAATATGTTTCATCCTGGCATGGAAAGTAGGGTTCTTTGCTAGAAAAATTGCACTCTGACTGTCACAGAAAATAGTTATTTCACCTACATCAAAACCAATGTTAGAACACAAACATTTCAACCAAACTGCTTCTTTACAAGCATGAGTAGCTACCATGTATTCAGCCTCTGTAGTGGACAAAGCAACTACAGCTTGCTACTTGCTCATCCAACTCACTGCACCACAATTCATCATGAATATATATCCACTGGTGGATCTCTTGCTGTCAATGTCCCCTGCCCAATCAGAATCTACATAACCTCAAACGCTAAGAATCCTCTGTGATTCAACCGAATTCCCATGGTAACACAAAGTGAAATCTGAAGTACCCTTCAAATATCTAAACACTCTCTTCACAGCATCCCAATGCATTCTGCCTAGATTAGCCATAAATCGACTAAGTACTCCCATTGCTTGGGCAATGTCTGGCCTTGTACAGACCATTGCATACATAAGACTACCTATTGCACTAGCATACAGTACGCTGGTCATGTCCTCCATTTCAGTAGGAGATTTTGGACAGTCCTCAACAAATAGCTTCGTTCCCTGCATGATTGGAACCACTAGCTATTTGCAATCATTCATACAAAATATCTCAAGAACAGTTCTGATATACTTACTCTAACTGAGCCATAGTTTTATATTCTTCCTATCCCTAGTTATCTCCATCCCCAGAATATACCTTGCTACACCAAGATCCTCCATTTCAAACTTAGCAGACAACTGAGACTTAAGATTAGAAATCATTAGCTTGCTATTTCCTATGAACAACATATCATCAACATAAAGAGCAATAACAAGTACTTGATCACTTTCAGCTTTATAATATATGCAATGATCAGATTTTGATCTCACAAATCCCAAAGACAATACAAAAGTATCAAATTTCAGGTACCACATTCTAGGTGACTGCTTTAACCCATACAGAGACTTCTTTAATTTGCATACCAGTTTTTCTTTACCTTTCTCAACAAAATGCTCAAGCTGGGACATATAGATTTCTTCTTCAAGATCACCATGAAGAAACACTATCTTCAAATCCATCTATTCGACCTCTAAGTCATAAGCTACTGCAAGTGACAAAAGAAATCTAATGGACATCAGCTTTGCTATAGGAGAAAATATTTCCCCATAATCGATTCCCTCTACCTGGGAATAACCCTTTGCAACCAGTCTTGCCTTGTACTTTTCTATATTGCCATCTAGACCAATATTTTTCTTAAATACCCATTTGTAGCCAACAACCTTTCTACCTTTAGGCAAGGGCACCAGACTCCAAGTTTCATTCTTATCTAAAGATGCCATCTCTTCTTCCATGGCTTCCAACCAAGAATCTGAATCAAACATTTTAAATGCCTTTTTCACAGTCCTGGGCTCATCAGTACTAGAAATCAAAGCATAGGCACAAGTAGAATCAATCAATGAGAACCCATACCTATCTGGTTATTTTCTTTCTTAGGTTGACCTCCTCACTTGCTGAGGCTGAGGTTCTTCTTCTTCAGAACTTTTAGAACTGCTCGAGCTCTCCTCAGTTTCAGGTACATTTTGAATTTCCAATTCCTCTTTCTCAGGTGTAGGAGGAATTAATGCTACATCCTTATTTTTATCTGACTTTGTCTCTGACTGCAGATCCAAGGTGGAAGGTTTCAGCTCATGAAAGATTATGCTTCTGCTGTACAAAACCTTCTTCGTATCAAGATTCCAAAGCTTGTATCCCTTTATGACAGCACTATAGCCAATAAAAATACATTTGACACCCTTGTTCTCCAGTTTAGATTTTTTTACATATGACACATGAGCATATGCCTCACAACCAAAAAAACGAACATGTCTAAGTGAGGGCTTCTTACCAGACCACGCTTCCATAGGTGTTTTCTCAACAAGAGCAGAATTTGGAGACTGATTAATTAAATAACATGCAGTAGATACAGCCTCAGCCCAAAATTTCTCCTCCAAGCCAACACTACTGAGCATACTTCGTGCTCTCTCCATCACTGTCCTATTAAACCTTTCAGCAACTCCATTCTACTATGGAGTATAAGGTGTAGTCTTATATCTTTTGATTCCATGGTCTTTACAGTATCTTTCAAATTCATCATAACAGAATTCATTGCCATTATCAGTCAATCATTTTATCTTTCTACCAGTCTAATTTTCAACAAGGTTCTTAAATTCCTTAAATCGACTAAACACTTATGATTTACTTTTCAAAAAATAAACAAATTCTCTTCTTGAATAATCATCAATGAACGACACATAGTATCTTGACTTAGACAAAGAAGGAACATCCACTGGACCAAATACATCCAAATGAATATAATCTAACAAACCAGAAGATTTATGAGGACTGGAATAAAATGAAACATGGTGTTGCTTTCCATATATACAATGTTCACAGAATTCAAATTCAAGATTACAATCTTCAAGCCCCTCAACTAGGTTTTTGTTCTTCAAGGTTTTTAAACCTTTTTCTCCTATGTGGCCTAACCTATGATGCCAAAGCATAGTCTTCTCTGCAAGAAGTTTTACTTCCATAGAGTTTACAAAATTAGGGATATTTCCCTCTTTACCTCAATGAACAGCTTTCAGTGACTTTCCAGAGACACTATTACATTGAACATCCTATGCATCCAGCTTGTACAGGGTACCAATTCGAGCACCTCTAGTTAGCACCATTGAACCTTTAGTCATCTTGAAGTCATTTCCAGAGAACATAACTTGTACACCAGTATCATTTAGCATACTTATAGACAATAGATTTCGAGCCAGACCTGGTATGTGCATAACATTATTTATTCCCTTTACTTTGCCATTAGGGAATTGTATCCTGACTCTTCCACGGCCAACAATCTCCAAATTTGAATCACTCGCCAAGTACACCTTTCCACCATCGTATTCTTCATACTTTGTAAACCACTCTCTATGAGATGTCATGTGGAACGATGCTCCAAAATCAATCAACCAGACATCATATAATGCTTGTGTAGCCAAGGCTGCAATGAAGGCCTCACCATCACTATGAGAAGAACCATTATCAAAAGAGCCCTTCTTCTTTTTCTCCTCTTTACAATCCCTTTGGACATGACCAGGTTGCCCACAGTTCCAACACTTCACCTTGGACTTCTTGCCAGGAAACTTTGATCTCCCTTTTGATTTTGATTTTGATTTCTTGTCCTTCTTCTTACCTTTCTCCTTCGGTCTTCGTCTGACAGCAAGAGTTTCCTTCACCATCTCAGAAGATTTCCTTCTCATCCCTTCTGATAGCAAAGATGCAACAACATCTTCCATCTTGAAACTAGATGTTGTACTCCTAATCGCCATCACCAGATGATCCCATGAGTCTGGCAAAGAACATAATAGAAGCATACAATGATCCTCTTCTTCAGTCTTCACACCAACAAATGTCAATTGAGCAAGTAGCATGTTAAATGCGTTCAAATGATCAGCCATAGACCCTCCTTCCTGCATTCTCAATGAGTACAACTTCTTCCTCAGGAATAGTTTATTCACCAAGGACTTCCCTTGATAAATAGACATCAGTCTCTTCCACAAAGAAGATGCAGTCTTCTCCTCATGCACATTTAGAAGCACTGATTCTTCCAAACAGAGCCTTATCAGCCCCTTAGACTTCCTATCTACAAGGTCCCAATCTTCTTGCTTCATGCCTGTAGGTTTCACTCCAGCCACAACAATCCAAAGATCACAGTCAACAAGAAGATCCTCCATCTTGAGTTTCCACAACTCAAAGTTACTGCCATTGAATTTCTCTATTTCAAACTTTCCAGATGTACTAGCCATCTTAAGTTGTAATTAAAAATTGAAAAACTCTACAAGACTCCCACTGAAAAGAATTGACACAATAAACCCAATGTACCCACAAGGATAACACAACTGGGCAAGCTCTGCTACCACTTGTAAGGAAAATCAGATGCGGAAAACAATTCTCCTAACATGAATGCATCAGGAAAGAATGTAGATACACTTTAAAATTTACAATTACAGTTCAATTAAGATGCACTAAGAAACAAACAATAGAAACAAAGTATTTGACAATCACACATGAACACCAGATATACGTGGGAAAACCCTTACGAGAGAAAAACCCACCACACCAAGAGAAATCACTTTGTATTACAGTTATGAAATTACATACAAATTCTAGACTTATCTTTTTGGTGTCATTATATAGCAGCATTCACCATTAACATTCTTGTACAGGAATCTTCACGTTACAGTCCACAGAATTCATCCACTGATACAATCACTCAACAACCTGTTGAACCAACCAACCGATTACAAACTGTAATCACAGAGTATTTCCATGCCAAAATTTGTCTGTAGAACTTCCTCACAGAACCATCACAACTGACTGTCTTCCAATTGTTCCCATTCGGCTCCTCCTATTTGTCCATGAGACTCCTCATAGGACGGTCTTACTCGGTCAACAGGATTTGCAATGTACTAGCATCTCGGTGAGACACTAATAGTGTCTCACCAATGCCACATAGACTTCATATTGATATCGCCAAGAGACGCTGTTATCACTAAGACGTTCTATCGAGCTCCATGAATTACACTGAAACACCAAGCAGTCGCCCAGACCTATCACATTCGCCAGGAGACCATAGCGAGTCACCAAAGGTATACTGAAGACACAAGTCATATTGAGCTCCAAAGGATAGTCGGCAAGACATACCAATATCGCCAAGAGGCTCCTAGACATAAAGGTTACCCCGAAGTGTTCACCCATCGCCGAGACATTTCCCTTCACTGAGAGAACATAATGATCTCCATATGTTACCCCGAAGACTCTTCATCATCAGCAAGACTCATCAAAATCGCTGGGACTTCTTACCGAGACCTTTGTGTTCCACCGATGACAAACATTCGCCAAGAGCTACACCGAAGACTTCAAAAGATGTTCTTGTCAGTGAGACCTTCAACGTTCATTGAGATGTCTTCCTGGGATCCTTGAATTACCCCAATAGCCATATGTCACTAAGAGTTATACCGAGGAACATATGGATGTTTCCCCATCAGCATGACCTTCTCCATTCGTTGGGACTTCTTAGTGAGAACCCTTAGCTATCCCGAAGCCCATGGTTGCCAAGAGTCTCCCTGAAATACGATTGAATGGCCTGTCGGCCAGAGGTCTCCTGAGCGCTATGAGGTTATAACAAGTACACTATGTCACAACAATAGACTCCACAATGCAACCTTTTGGCAAGACATTTGCAAGGTCACAACGACCTATACAAACCAGAATGAATCAAGCTGCTAGTCGACCAGACAATGAAGATGTCACACCGAATTGTCTCTAATGGAGGTTTCGGCCTATATAGTTTGAGGCACATATTTCCAACAACAGGTATGTTTCAGGTGCTTTTATTTTAGATGCTTTGTTCTATAGGGTTTTATTCAATCTATGAGCTCTTTTTAAAGTATTGTTGTCATTCTTTGAAGTAACTTTTTAAAGTATTGTTGTCATTCTTCAGAGTGAAGTTATTATAAAATTTCATCATGGTTAGCATAATACGTGTACGTTTTCTCTTTATCAAAATAACTACTAATTTGCTAAAATCTAAAATGAAAATATTATTGACCCAATATATACTAGAGCCAACTATGTGTTAATGCTAAATCCAACTATGTGTTGATGTCTAGTATCAATTGACATGGCACCACCCAATGCCATGAGTACTATTTTTTGTTTGAGATTGTTATACGCTCTCATTCTAGGACAAACTTGGTATGACTTTAGCCAGTTTTGTGCTGAAATCATTTTGTGCACCCTTGGAATCATGTCTAATGTCTTGGAGAATTCCAATCATTTTTTATGTGGCTGTTGAAGTTCTATTTCTCTTGTAAGTGACATTTAATGCTATTGGATTTGTATTCCTTACATGTCTACATCAATTACTTATATAGTTTTCTTGAATGCTTCACAAATAAATCCACTATGATAGATATTATATGTTACCAGTATGCAGCTAAGGGCTTGAAATGAGCAAAACAGTGGAGAGACTTGATGTCTCTTGCCATCTTATAGACTCTTGTGGGGGATCTTTGTGTATTTGTCAGCTGTGTTATATTCATGGTTTTAAAAATGGTATAAAATTATAAATTAAAAGTCATATGTGCATCTTTAAAAAGTGTCTTGGACAATATTTCTGCATATGTGTTTGAAATTGTTTAGTGTTTGTCTATCTTTTGTGATTAAATTTCTTGCATCGTACAATCTATTTTTTTTGCAGCTAATTATTAACGGAGAATCAAAAAATGCATGAGGATTTGCATTAGTATTGTTGAACCTAACTGTGAAAATGAAACTAATAATTGTTTGATCTGTCATATATGGTTACTTTGCAAAAAAATCTTTGATGTCTTCGATCTACTTATTGTAGATATCAAATGTGGAGTTGTCATCCTCTCTGAATTTCAAAATTCAAGCTCAGAAGATGAAGCTTGTAGAAGTTGAGTGTCTCACACTATCCAAAACCTCTATGATTCTCTAGACATCCATGTTGGTAAGAGCTACTCTGTTATGTTCTGGTTACTGCTAATCAACCACCTCAGTCCACATTTCAAAGCTTGGGTTATATGTTTATCATTCACAGTTACAATTTTGTTGGACCAAATGATAAAGCACAATTTCCTTGCATCTTGCACCTATATTTAAGCTTTATGTTTATTGGCACCTATATTTATATATGCAGTGTCCTATCTAAAATTGGTGCTTCCACTCTGAAACTTTCTATTGCATGATTTGGTTTAAAACCAAACAACACTTCTTTGCCCAGAGGAGCTGCAATAATCAATTTTTAAAATGGCATATGCTCCTCATGAAAAAAAACCATCAGCAAGTGTTCATTAGTCACTTTTCATTTTGCAAATCCATATTGTCGACAATGGAGCCCTTCCATGTCTCCTTCCACTTCTATGGTTGATAGAAAATGCAGAGTTTGACATAAAAAGAAAATTAGAGTTTGTATATGGGAAATTGAGCCTGTGGCAACCCCCTTTTTTGTATCATTTTTCCAATATGATGTGGTTACTTTGACTAGTGCGACAATATTGCTAAAGAGTTTAGGGAATTTTCACTATGCCACAAAGATTTAGCAGTAACTCATCGATTCCTATTTTAGTTGTAGTCATAAGCATCAATTTGGCTAAAAGAGAGAAAGGTATGTAGCGACTTCTCTGCTAGCACCTATGTGTAGATGAAGTTAACTAATTTTACTATACCTGTTACACTTGTTTTTTGGAAATTTCTAAATCCTTTTCAACAAATACATAGTGAGCATATCCAGCACCCATTGTAAGCCCGAGACCACATTTCATTAATGCAATTTGGTGGAAGTATTCATGTGTAACACAACTAGTGTGATTAGAAATAATATTTTGTATGGTAAGGAACATGCAACTAAGATAGAGGTGATTGAGCCAGTGATGGCTGCTAATGCCCATGGATTTATATCGACACCCAGTACAAATTACAGACAATAGATGAAAGAAAATTGATGACTTTGTATTGATATTATCTATCTCCAAGTTACACTTCATACTGTGTGGAAGTCTCTTTATTCAACTGATCATTAACTCTCACAATGTTATCTATATGAAAATTTGAGCATATGTGATTTACACAAAATTCTAATTATAAGAAAATAATTATAGAATCATTGCATATTCTACTCGTGAACTTAGTATTTTATAACTGTTTTAATCACATTATGAAGTAAATAAACCATCATACAAAAGGTAGATTCGATTCAAATTACAGAGGGAAAATTCATGTTGAGGAGCCTTTTTCATGACTCAGAGTATTCCTTTTTCTATCTGAAGAGTCCATATGTTTATGTCTTAGGGCCCTATGCTATAGCAGATTGCTTTTTGACTACATAACACTGTTCTCCCTACAAACATACATGCTTAAGGCAGGGACTCCAGCTCACGTAGAGCACTTGTTTTGCTTGGTTTCAGCATGAAGGGTAACAAATCTAAAAAAATTAAAGAGGATGCCAGAGAGTGGGATAAAGAGATTGGCTTTGCCTTAAGACAAGTTTTCTATTATGATAAGGACACCTTTTTAGAAACTTCTGTTTTCGCTGTTTTTGGGTGGTTTGCTTGTTGTTTTTTTCCCTAACAAACCCTTTTTGTTTCCGTCCCAACCACCATGGCTTGGTTTTGGGTAGTTAGTTTGTTGTTTTATTCCTCAAATCTCTTTTTGGATAAGAATGAGGAAACAAAGCTAACATGTCTCCTTTGATCTCACTCCTTCGTGCAAGTTGCATGACTTATTCTTCTCATTGTTTATATGAACGAGATGATTCAAATGCCACATACTTGTATACAAAACACTTGGGACCACATTTCTGTATTTCTTTTCCTCCAGAGAAGAAAAAATGTGTGTTTCAAATTTACCGAGTGAGAATCCCATGGAGTCTTCATAACAGTAAAATCCTTAGATCTTGTGTGCTTTTTCTTTTAATGGTTTATTGTTCATGTATTTAGTGTTTTCTAGTTTCATAGTTTGTGGGGCTATTTCCGGAGAACCAATCCTTCATTTCATAGATAGCAACATAATTGTTTCAAATGAAATAAAACATAACAAAAATGTTAGAAATTAAATGAACCAAAACCAATCTTCCTATGGCTTGCTTCAATCTATTCACAGGAAACGAAATATGAAAATATCAGAGTTTTAGGGATTACTTAGACTCTTGAGCTTGAGAGAAGACATTAGGCCTGAGTTGGTAGAGATTTCTGAAAAAATAAGGCAGACATTACAATTTCATCCACTCACGGCAGAGATTTTTGAAAAAATAAGGCAAACATTACAATTTCATCCACTCACTTGAATGCAAAGAGAACCAACCAAATAGTTTGCTACTAGTTACATGTTTGTAGTCATTTACGAAAAATAACAGTGTGGTGGAAGTCTAATTATCTAAGGCAGTCAACAATGCCGATGAAGAAAACTCAGCAATACACTAACAATCTGACCCCAATAAACCCCCAAGAACAAAAAAATACATTTGACTTCATTTAATGCCTATCTGCACATTTGCATTAAATCTATGCAACAAAAAAATGGTATTTTCTATTTAGTGTATAAAAAAATCTTTCCTGCCCACGAGCTTATAAAAGCTATAGTCACAGTTTATGTCTGATGGCTTCTTAGACACCACACTTCCGTATCCAAAAACACAGAAGTAGACCGAAAATAGACAATGCTCTTGTTCACCATTTTCTTTACCTCCACTTTGGTTTTCCATTCTCTACTCCCAACATTGGATGAGTGCACAAAATTTTACATTCGCCAAGAAAAACCTACAAATTTCCAAAACATAAATAACAGTTTCGTTTCAAGATATCTTTTGAAGATTCACCAACAATTCACCACGCCTATGACATGTAATCTAGCCATCGCCACTTATCAAGACATGCAAGGGAAAGCGCCCTTAGAACATATGCATCACAGCCCTGGAAAGCATTGTATCAACCCCGCAATAGAATGAACCAAGGAGCATTAGGAGATTGATTAACAACTGGAGAAAGGGAGAAATAGAAATTTGGGTTGAAGAGGAGGCCTAAAGCCATCTGTCCCTTACTGCAAAATGTGGAAGCAACATACTGCCACGCACCATGTTCCAGGTCATGTGCCCTTCCTAGAAAAACTAGAAAAAACATTAGGGAAACATACGTAATACTTTGCCCTCTTCCATTGATTGGACAAGTTCTTCAAAATTATTTGAAATTATTTCTACGAAAAATAAACCCCAGCAAATTTTCCCATGACCAACTGGGAGGCAGATAATTGGCAAATATAAATCTAGGAAAAAAAAATGAATTCAAAACTTTGGCTTATGCTCATATTAATATGTCTTATGCTCAAGTGAAAACATTAGTCTCTGCCTTTAAAGGCAGGGACTAATAAGTGATTAAAAATATTTTAGTTCCTCCAAATATGGAGGATGTGGTTAGCCATGTGATTTGTGTTGCTTCAAGCAATGGTGGGAATTTCCTCAAATCATTACCTTGTCTCTCAATTTGGAGTTTGGATGACTCTTATTTTAATAATCAATATACTAAGGATGTAGAAAGATTTTTTGAAGATTCCTCTTATTAAAATTGGCTTCTTCATAGGAACACTAAGATTGATGACAAAGGAATCACTAATTCTTTGAAAAAGCTTTGATTCTTTCATTTTTTGTTTGCTCATATTGTAACATTTTTGGCATGCTTCTTGTTGTCTCCTTGGTTTAGCCCAACACATTAGCTTTGAGGAGTGCTCCCATACCTCCTACTTTTTTAATGATTAGTTAAGTAATATATCTTTGGAAATTTTTTTCACATCCCACATAGTCAAGCATGGATATGGGTAACACAATAGGAAAACATGACGAGAGACAGTGCATTTAGTGAGGCATGACACCCCTGCAATTTTCCTATAATGTCACATGAAGGTATGGGTGTCCCTTATTCTGCATGAGAAGATTGTAGGATGTGGAAAAGATATGGCATGCAGAGGAAAATCGACTCACGACCTACCATAAAAACATGATTTCAGGTGGTCTAAGAGACATATTTTTCCCTCAAGACGTGAGTAGCAGAGGTCAACAAAGGGTATGACGTGAAGAGAGGGCAATAAAATTTGTGCAGGAAGAAGAGAATGGCGTGAGGGAGAGATAATAGAGAAATTTTCCAGCTAGGAATGAAGGACAATGCACATAGGGAAATAGACTCATAACCTTCCATAAATCTGCAAGTTTGGGCTTCATTTTGGGAAGAAAAGGTAGATGGAAGGTGTGAATGGAGGTGTTTGGGTTTGAGGCTAGTTGCAGAGGTGTTTAGAAGTTGGGCAAGCGATTGTAGAAATATTTCTTCAAGCTTTGTTCACCTTTAAAACACTTCTTCAATGCAACTAGAAATCGAAGTGTTATTTCATACAAAGGGCATAGTAAATAGCAGATCTTTTATTTCATGAAAGCAATCGATGCTCATCAGTTGGAGATTAAACTGTGTACAAAATGTGGGTGTTAGACATAGGGGAATTGGCCTTTGTGATCCTTTATACAGGTAAGTTCATATGACTTTGAAAAATTACCATTATTTATGGGAAATTTTAGCTGAGTTTCTTTTATGAGAATTGTTCCATGAGGCTCAAATTCTCTTGATAATATTTTCTTTTGCCGTCTAATTTACAATCACTCTACTTGCAATGTTTGTTAATGACCATATCTCTTGATCAACCCGCGATTGGCTCAACAACCTTTCTCATGAACTCTGCTCATTCCCAACTTCTCACTCTGCAATTTTCTTGACACTCATTGGATGTTATACAAGTTGTATTGAAGCTAATAATTCATAGATAATAGACTAGAGAATTTTCTTACTTTTGATTTAAATTTGGACTACGTACCCATAAAAGAGAATGGAAGGAAACAATAATGTGAGCCCTTCAGATGAACAACAAATGGAGGTTCCGCCTTCATGATAGATTATCCCACTATTTATGTAAACATGTTTCCATAATATATTTGTGATAAAAGGGAAAGTAACGAACTCTCTATTTTTTGGGATTGAATAAATTGTGTTTTATGTGGCATGTTTTTCATATCCAATAATTTTTTTATCCAGAGCATAGTTTATGTGAATTATAAATAAGAAATTTGAGATATATATAGTTAAGGAATATCTCTATTATCAATCTAAGTAATCATGTGAAATCTATCATTTCACTGTGTTATTTTTTAATGATAGACTACACAATTTTGCTAATTTATGAATAAATTGAAAAGTAGTAAACATAATGATTTACCACCCTTATAATGTATAGGCAAGTAGTTCATATTTTAAAGATAACTATATGGCTAACCATAATCACCATAACCACCACATTTGCAAAGCTTGAGTAGAGTTCCATAGAGGATTTTTTTTACTTTGATTTAGATTTGGACTACATACTCATAAAATGTATCCTAATCAATAGGGTAAGACATAGGGTTCCATGTGATATGACCTTCAAGGAGTCCAAGGAACCCCCCTTGCAAAGTAAGGAGACTAGTCATTTGAGATGGAATTACCCCAAGCTTAACTAGTCAAACCATTTAAGCAACCATATATTTAAGTCCTTTTACACTCAAGAAAAAATTAGAACAACCCTCCTTATAGTGACAAAAATGCTTATTGGATTTTTAACACAATAGACAATTAGGATCTAGGTGAATTGATTCCTCTCTTGAAAGGAGACTTCACAATCTCCCCAAGGTTTTAGGACTACCAAGTCTTGGGTCTATGGTACTCAACTAGTGATAGATGAGATGTATTGTAAGTGTGGAATAAGTAATGAGAAAAATAACAAACAACACTTCTTAATAAGACATTATATCAAAAGAATCAACAATTAAACTAATTAAAAATAGGAAAAATCTTGAAAGCGTCTCATTGTTTCCTATCTCCAAAGATTTATTAAATCACCCAGGGCTCTCAGATTTGGTAAGCACTGTGATTGTTAAAGTGCCAAACTAGAGAATGGAGTGATTATGATTATGATGCTAAAGCTATATGATTCTATTTCTAAGTGCAATGATGAAATGATTATGATGCAAATGACATAAAATAGATAAATGAATCTACTGTAAACTATGATGAATCTAAGTGGAATGCCATGATTATGATTCTACTAATTGCTATGTGATTCTATTGCTAAATGATAATTGCTAAATGCTTGAATGCTTGATGTGTTATTTCTGCAGAGTAAGATTGCACAGAGTTGGGATCCATTTCCTGCTTCAGAAGGTTGTATTTATAGATTCACGACAACACATTTGTGAAGGGGCAGTACAACAAAGGTCTAGATTTGATTTGAAGGATTGAATGGTGAGAGATGAAGAAGCCTAAGCTGATCATGGGGATTGTTCCTCCCCAGAAAAACATCTTGCTAGAGGATAGGAAGAATCAGAGGAAGGAGATTGACAAATTGATTTCCAATTTTTCTCCACAACTTTCCCGTGAATGTCAGTCGAATTAAATTAGATGTTTTATATCTAATTTGGTAGGTGAGTGAATAGAGGTAATTGCCTTTATTTGAATATTTTGATTTATTCAAATTAGCAAAAGGGAATAATTAATTTAATAAAACAAACTATAGAAATTTATTTATTAAATAAATATAGAAGAGATGAAATATGATAATTAAATAACAAAGTATTTAAAATTGTTTATTTAATTAAGAGGAAATAATATGACAAAAATAGAAGAATTAAAAATGATCTATTTATTTATTAAGTAGATGAATTTAAGGTTAATTAATCAAATAAATCATATTTAATTAATTATATTCTTCGAACCATTTTTAGGTGTATACATTTTGGCCCTCTTTGAAGTGATGTGTTTACACATTGCTTCAAAGAAAATTTTGTTGTTGCTGTTAGTACTGACGAAAATTTTTCAATATGCCTCAAACGTTGATTTTCAGGTGATAATGAATATATGACCCCTCAGGAGATAAATTGATGAATTTTTTATTTTTGTGGATTTTTTCAAATTTTGATGATTTTTATGATTTTCGGATGATTTTTGATGATTGGATAAAGATTTGATGATGAAATAATTTATCTCTTAACAAATAGTTTGAAAAATGCCCTTGTGATGAGTTTTGAATTAATTCTCCAGTAAATAAATTAAATAAATCCCATAAAAATCATTTTAATTAACCTTTAAAAAGTTAAAAAGGGGTAAATTTGAATTCATTTGTGCATTTGGAGTTTGAAGAATTTGAGAGTGAGAGTAAATTAGCAATTTGGAGCAAGCTATCAATCCCTTACCACACTCACCGATTCAAGTGTGTGCGTCGTCACAACCGACCGATCGCTTACGACCTTCGGTACGTACCTGTGAACCTCCTCGTTATTCGTGTTTTCTCATTTTTCGCTCCTATTTTTGGTTTTTAAGTTTTTCAATTCTTTTAGCGCATCTAAGGCCCGCAGTAGCGCTTTAACTTTTTGTTTTAGCGCTTTCAAAGAAATAGCACTTAGGATAGATTCTGTAGCACTTTGATTCTTTATTTTAGCACTTTGAAAGTTTTAGCACTTTGATCTCCCAGAATAGTGCATTCGCTGAAATGGTGCTTTGATGTCATGAAATGGCACATTACCTCCTAAAATGGTGCATATGCTTAATTAGCACTTTGAGCGCCTGTTTTAGCACATAGAGGTATTTTAATGGCACTTTTGATTTTGTGCCGCATAAAACACTGTTTTAACGCATTCAAGTCATATTGATGTAGTTTGTCAATTTTATCCTTGATTTTTTCGATTTCAATCATGTCAGCTATTGGTTTGATATGATTGATGATTTCAATAAAGTAAATGATGTTCAACCTAATGATAGGCAAGGTCTGATGATTGATTGATGATAATTATCCTCATGATAGGCGAGGAATAATTATAGTTTGTTTGATATACCTCATGATAAGTGAGGTTGATTTGATTAATTGACCTCATGATAGGCGAGGCACAATTGTAAGATTGATGATTGAACTCATGATAGGTGAGGTTTGATGATGCTTGCTTATGAGATTTGATCAAAATTCTCACCATGAGCTGATTAGAGTTGATAGGATAATTGATGTTTGATGATTTGACAAAGAGTACTAACTTTGAACATTTCATGATGATAGGAGGCTTTGACGAACCTTCAAATTCGAGAGCGGTTTCCCCGAACATTTGATTTGATACCACAACTAGCACAACCTAAGATGACAGTTATTACACATTGTGGTTTGTCCTCTTTATTAGATATGCCCCAGATTAGGATTAATCGGGGTCTCCTAACAGCTCTAGCAGAGAGGTGGCATAGTGAGCATAATACTTTCCACCTTCCTACTAGTGAGATGACAGTCAACCCTAAGGATGTCTAGCGAATTCTATGGATACTAGTTGTTGGTGACATTGTAGTTTATGATTCTTCAGAGCAAGGTGGGACCGATGCTCTTCGTAGAGTATTTCAAGATGATTATATTTCTGGATATTGGATTCCATGGCGTGAGATGGTGGATGCTTATGCCACCCTTCTTACAGTTCTTGTTGGTTTCATTGGAGGGTTCCTTTGTCTTGATCGCAGGTCAAAGGGACTTTTTTTTTTTTTGGGACCATGTGTTGAAGAGCATGATTATGCATGGTATGAGATATGCTTTGGGCATGTGTATGCTTGCCCATCTATATCATGATTTTCATTCGGCTGTCTACCTTGGAGGTCGTAGTTTGCCATCATGAGTTACTTTACTACAAGTGTGGGTGTGGGAGCATATATTGTTACACATCTAGTGACAGTTAGACAAAGACTTGCCATACAGCCATATGTGCATAGATATACAGGTTGTCTTACTCAACCTAGACTTGGTAAGTTAGATCATTGGAGGAGAGTATTGGATGATATAGAGGCTATTACATGGCAGCCTTATCTAGATTGTGAGAAGTGGGATGATGATGATGTATAGTTTCCTTTTCTTTGCTAGTCAATGATTCTGATTGGTCGGACTCATGGGGTGTTAGAGAGATTTTTGTTTAGATGATTGCTTAGATAGTATGGTATTGTTCAAGGTTTTCCCTAAGGTGTTTCCCATTATGCTCAGCGTGAGGTAGATTCCACTGATTGGGGACCGAGTCTTTCATATGATGTCGTTGTTCAGGAGTATCAAGATCTACAGCCTCTAGTTTGGGATATCCATCCTGATATTGTCGAGCCACCTATTACAAATGATTATATAGAGTATCTAGTTCTACATCCTTTTCCATAGATTACCATTCCTGATGATCCAGTGCCACTACCTGTTGAGGAGGAGGTTGTTGTACATGATCGCCGACGGAGGAGAGAGGAGGTTGGTGAGGATGAGGTGGAGGATGTTGAGGACAATTGTGATGAGGAGGGAAATGGTGAGGATGAGGATAACATTGATGATAATGAGGGGTATGGGGGTGGTGGAGACGAGGGTGGAGATAATGGAGGAGATGGTGATGGAGGACCAGGTGTAGCCAGTGGGTCAGGTGGAGCTAATGGATTAGTGCTAGTTTTGGATGTTAGAGACATCATGGTTCCTCATAAGAGGTGATCACTAATAGCTCCTATAGAGAATCATGTGTGGATTGGTGTACCCTCCCATTAGCAACAGACGTAGATTGCGAGCCTACAGGTGCAGGTGCAGACCTTACAGGGTCAGCTCATTCAAGCTTGAGGTCTCTTATTGCAGGAATAGGCCTAGTCTCTTACATAGGCTCTTGCTCAAGTACAGGGATAGTTGGCAGCGGCTTAGACACATATTACCTCTTTGACAGCCAAGAGAGATGCCATTAGACGGGCTATAGAGCAGGCATAGTCAACTGCCGAGAGATTGCAGAGATTGGTGGATGGTACCACCATATCAGATTATATGCAAGAGGTTGTCCATGTTGGTTGGGAGGTAGAGTACTACAGAGGTAAATTCTATGATTCTATTCCTTCTGAGCAGAGAGTGAGTTATGTGTAGTCTCGATCTAGTAGGTCCCAGTCGAGGACTATGAGTAGAGGTGTGACATAGCCTCTCCCAAGAGACCTGAGAGATCTTGGTACATCTGGGGGTGGAGGGACTAGTCTCGAGATGCTTGCACCATCTAGAGCTAGCAACACATAGTTTCATGATTGTACCTTTTGTTGTATTTTGAGATGCGATGTACACTCCAATTATTTTGATTTACAACCATTTTTGATGATATATCGAGCTCTTTATTTCAAACATCATTGTATACTTGGCATTATGATTTTGAGATCTATATGATATGCAGTGGATTTTATCGATCTATTACGTGTTCTATATGATTTTATGATGGATGCATTTATTTTTTATGTTCTATATGCCATGTGATTATCCTTATATTATGATGTTATGGATGCAATTTATAATCATGATGACATGCTTATGATTTATGATGTTCTATCTATGATGTGTAAATATGATTATGTGCATAATGATGATGTATGGATGCATGATTTATGTAGTATTTACATGGATGAAATAGATGTATGATGTGTATTTCCACATTATATGATAATGTGCCTATATGCATGATAATGGATATGATGTTTTAATGCTATATGACATGTGATGTAAATGAGATATGTGCAATTTATTCTTGTGATATATTTTAAATGAAAATACATGATGTAATGAATATAATGGTACGTTGATTGTATGATATAATGAATGGACGTACGATATGGAAATGTAATCACATGATATTGTGGATGTTTTTGATAGTTTTCTCATGCAGTTTTATAATGTGTGATATAAAAAATATGATATGGTCAATGCAATTTATTTGATTCAAATATATGAATGATGAAATGATAATTAAATGCTTTCTAATGTATGCAATGAAAATGATTATGCAACTATATGATAATGATGATGTTTTTGTTAATGCCAAGTATACTTTATCCCTTATGAGAAAAGATATCATCATTTTTTAATCCTTTACTAGCTTTTGTAACAAACACTCTATAGATGCAAAACTATCATGAATGCAATTTATTTTACCATGTAAATCTACATGCAAACATTAGCATCTTAACGGTCGATTTATTGTGCTTTGTATCATCATAGAGCTTTAAATTGTTGAAAGTGAGTACAAGCATCGATGGTATAATTTAGACCATGATGACTTGAGTACTACTTCCATGATTATTGATATTGCATGTGAACACAAGCATCTAGGTATAATTAAATCGAGATGACTTGAGCATTTCTTGCATAAACAGACAAGAATCAATCATTTTGTTATGTGAATTCTGAATGTCATCAGTGATACTTTGTAGAGCACATCTTGCGACAATTCACATAATAATAATGATTAACTCATAGACAACAGAAAAAGAAAATGCCATTATCCTTCCCAGCTTCTCTAGTTCAATACATCATCAAGTTGCTCCAAAGAAATGATAACAAAGATCAAAGTAAAACTATTGAACCTTTGCCCAAAGTATTTCAACCATTATTCAGATTAGATCATCCATTTTGATTTGATTTTGATTTTGATTTTTTGATGTTTTTGGATTTTGATATGATATGGATGTTTGATGTGTTTTTGATGGTGATTTGTGTTCAATGTTGGGTTGCATTTTGATCATTGTTTTTGTTGCGTTTGTTTTCTTGGTGTTTATCCATTTGGTTAAGCTCGAAGTTTATTGCCCCCAGTGAGGTTAGGATTTTTCCCCCAAGCTAGGGTGAGACATGACCACTCTGTAATGAAATGATAATGGATGGAGAAAATGATGGTGAAAGTGAACGACCATGACATGCCTCTAATAGATGGAAAAGCTAGTTCAAATCACAAGTAGCGCATGTTTACTGTTTTTCACTACATGTTTTTATTGCACTTTTTTAGTCTTTATGATTTTTTTGTATTTTTCCCTTTTCTGATTTTTTTTTCCTGTCACCAAGATGCATGTTTGCTAGGTTTTCATCAAGGTAACCATTTTTCAGAACTTGAACCATGCACTAAGTGATTCAGGTGTAGAACTTTCTGAGATGGATATTGTTGATTGGTTCATCAAATAGATCCCCTTCAGGTGTAGACAATTGATAGGCTCCAGATCCATAAACTGATATGATGACAAAGGGACCTAGCCAATTAGGTTCAAACTTCCCTTTTTTTTCTCTATTAGTATTTTTTCAAATGATTCACAACTTGTTGATGACGTTCATCCAATAGTTCTAACCCTTGAAGTCTAGATACCCTATAATGCTCATCTGTAATGATACCCTTCAGTGAAACTCATAGTGATGGTATTTCCACCTCAATAAGTAGGATGGCCTCTGATCCATAGACCAAGGCATATGGTGTAGCTCCTGTAGGTGTTCTAATGTTGGTTTTGTATGCCCAAAGAGCAAGATTTAATTGAACATGCCAATCATGTCCAACATCATTAACCGTTTTCTTTATAATTTTCAAAATTGTCTTATTTGAGGCCTCTGCTTGGCCATTTCCTTGAGGATAGTATGGTGTTGAGAAATGATGTTGGATATGAAATCTTTCACACAATTCCTGGACATCTTGGTTCTTAAAAATTCTACCATTTCCTGTTACAATGGACTGAGGTATGCCATATCAATAGATGAGGTAATTCAGAATGAAAGACGAGATTTGTTTTCTAGTGATTGTAGTTAAAGGAACCGCTTTTATCCATTTTGTAAAGTACTTTGTTGTTGTGATTATAAATTTATGCCCATTGGATGAAGATGGATTTATCTTTCCTACCAAGTCCAGTCCCCACTAACAAAAGGGCCATGTTGATGTAAATGGTTGCATTCTTGTGTTGGCACATGGATTAAGTTACCATGGATCTGACATTTCTGGAATTTCTTAACAAACTAAAAGGACTCCTTCTCCATGTTTTCCCAATAATATCCCAAATGGAGGAGTTTCTTTGCTAGGGTTAGTCCACTGAATGAGTTCCAAAAATACCTCCATGAACCTCATGTAAAGTTATCTCAAACTCGTTATGTTCTAGACATCGAAGAAGAGTACCATCTAGACCTCGATGGTAAAGTATGTCAGTGATTAAGGTATGTCGTGCAGATTGGCGAATGAAATTGCATTTCTGGTTTCTAGAAAGATCAAGAGGAAGGATATTGTCCTTAAGGTAAGCATAGGTCTTTCCATAGATTGAGGATTCAATGTCGACTATTTGGCATATGGTTTGAGAATCTAGATTATCATAAGCAAGCTTAGACACTTGTTCTACCATAAACTCACAATGACCTCATTTTTCTGGTAACTGCAAGAGAGAAGCAATTGTCGCCATAACATTTGCAACTTTGTTTTTTGGCCTTGGAATCTATTCAAACTTGATATCCACAAAGTACTTTTTGAGATCATCTATCATTTTCTTATATGGCATGAGCTTTTCATCTTTTTTCCAATACTCATCATTTACCTGATAAATTACTAGTTGTGAGTCCCCATACACTTGTATTTCTATGATTTTCCATTCAATTGCCACTTTGATGCCAATAATTAACGCCTCATACTCAGCTACATTATTGGTACATGGAAACATGAGTCTATAGGAATTTTGGATAGTGTGTCCTTGAGGTGTAACAAATAGAATTCTCGCACTAGACCCATGTTGTGTGTATGGCCCATCAAAATAAAGCCTCCAATGTTGTGTTGTTACAGTAAGAATGTTTGCATTAGGAAATTCAATGCTCATTGGATGATTATTTGGTAACAGAGCTTCAACTAATTGATCAGCTATCACTTGACCCTTGATGGCTCTTCGGTCTACATATTGGATGTCAAATTCACTTAAGATCATGACCCACTTTACTAGTCTTCCTGTTAGAGCAGCCTTGTTGAGTAGGTATTCTAATGGATCAATCTTTGCTATGAGTTTGATTGTGTGGGTTAACATGTAATGTCGTAACTATCAAGTTGCAAATAACACCACCAAACAAGCTTTCTCAATGAAGGTGTAATTTATCTCATAACTATTTAGAGTCATGCTGATATAATAAATTATAGCTTGTTCCTTTGCCTCAAGATCTTCCTGTGCTAAGAGAGCTCCTAAAGAAATGTTTGTTGTTGCAATGTATAGTAACAATGGTCTCTCCTCTGTAGGTGGCATGAGTATCAGAAGCGACATCAAATATTGCTTTATTTGATTGAAAGTTGTTTCACATTCTTGATCCCACTTGAAAGAGAAATTCTTATGTAGTAGATTGAATGGATGACTTTTGTCTACTAATTGGGAGATAAATCTCTTGATTGATTGTATCCTACCCTGTAGAGACAGTAGTTGATTGATATTCCTTGGTGGTGGCATTTCCATTATTGCTTTAACCTTAGTCGGATCCACTTTGATACCTTTTTTCTAAAACAATGTATCCAAGGAGCTTTGCTAATGTGACACCAAACACACATTTCTTAGGGTTTAATCTAACATTGAACTTCTCGAGTCTAGTAAATATTTTTCCCAAGATCTCCATATGTCCTTCTATGGTATATAACTTTGCTAATATATCATCCACGTAATCTTCCATAAAAGTATGCATCATGTCATGGAAAATAGTGGTCATTGCCCATTGATATGTTGCACCTACATTTTTCAACCCAAAGGACATGACATTCCAACAGAATGTGCCCCAAGGATAGGTGAATGTTGTCTTTTCCTGATCTTTGGGTGCTATCTTGATTTGGTTGTACCCTAAGAAGCCATCCATTAATGACAACATAGCATGTCATGCTGTTAAATCTACAATAATGTCAATGCTTGGTAAAGGAAAATCATCCTTTGGACATGCCTTATCTAGATCTCTGAAATTTGTGCATATTCTGATACTATTATTAGGTTTAGATATAGGTACAATATTTGAAATCCACTCATTATAATTGATAGATCTGATGAATCCTACATCTAACAACTTTTCAGCTCAGCCTTTACCATCAAGGCGATGTGGGGATGCATTTTCCTTAGTTTTTTCTTGACATGTTTGATTCTAGATGGTAGAGATAGATGATGCATTAGAAGATCTGGATCTAACCTTAGCATATCAGAGTAAGACTAAGCAAAGTTGATATGCCTCTCTTCAAAGAATTTGGTGAATTCGGGCTTCTCTTGTGCTATCATAGATGCTGCTAGATGTAGAATTTTTTCCTTTTCTATTGTGCCAAGAATGATGGACTGTGTAGGCTCCACCAGTACTGATGATCTTTCATGATAATGCTCTAGAAGGGTGTCAAATCTCCCATCTTTTAGTGCCTTAGGTTTTCACTTTTAGATGCGTTCTTTATTTTTACTTTTTCGAGATCTAATGCTGCCATTGAATGGTTTTCACCATTAGATCCATTATTCTTGTTTTCATTTTTTCAATTGGAAGATTTGGCACCCTTCTAATTTGAAGTATTGTTATGAGCCTTATGAGTAGAACTTGTGTCAGGTGTGTCACTACAAATAAAATTTATGATGGCATCATCATTCGTAAAGATTGGTATATCAATAGGTTCAATTGGTTCCTAGTCAATAAGTTTAGCATGCATTAACGGTAAAAAGTCATCAGATTATGTAAGATTGACGGCAGTGAGGGTTCCAATAGCCATGTTTTCAAAGTTGTCAGTGGTGATGTCAAGGTCTATGATATTACTCTCCTCCAAGTCATCTATTTCACTCGATGTTTGTTCATCCTCACTTGAATCATTGATATTTTGTGATCCAAATACAAGGGGTCTAGTCCTTGAACTTTGTTCCTCCTCACGTGTGGGTTTATACTCTTTTATAACATCAACCTGTATGTCCTTGTATGATATTTCTGATAAAGAATCCCACTTATACTCATTAGAATCCATTTTAGAGCTATCTCACATTCAAAGGATCCTTTCAACAACTTCATGAGTGGTTTCTTCTTTTGTTTCTCCTGTATAATCCAATCATGTTTTGTCTTTAGGCTGAAGTGTGAGAGGTTGAATGGGTTCTATAATTCCATCTTTTCTTTTGCCAATAGGTCCCTGTCCATCATAGCCCATTTTCTCTAATATTTCTTTTCCTTTTCCAGATTGATCTTTCTTTATGCTGATATTTGTTGATGTTGATGCTTCTTCGTCTTTGTAAAGCCAATTGAGAATGGCCTTGTCTTTTGATTCATCTTCTAGAGTACCTACTTTTACAAACCTTTCATCCAAAACCATGATAGGTTGTGATGATTGTTGTATTTTTTTTGAGGTTTGTCCATATGATATTGGACATGGCAACAATTGTGAAAGACATAAAGATTGCTCAATGGAATATTCTCCCAAGCCCTTGTCTTTTAATTGGATCTTGTTTTTGAACTGTTGTGATAAAGTATTCAATGGATCTTCATTGCTTGATGAAGTGGGGTCAGCAACAGTTGTTTCCTTTGATTGTTCCTTTTTATCAACCCATTTGGATATAAAATTTAGTTGCTTTTCACCACTAGATGAACTAGAAGTGTTTTCTTCTCTATTATGGCGCATCAAAGTGTCTTAAGTTTCTTTAAGCATGTTACAAGTTTGGGGATTATTGTAGTCAGCTGAAATAGTGACTTCTTGTCCATTAACAAGAAATTTTAAACACTGATGATAGGTTGAAGGTACTGCCTGCATTTCGTGAATCCATGGACATCCCCAAGAGTATATTATATGTTAGCTCCTTTTCTAACACTTGGAAAACTATATTCTTGACAGTTGGTCCCATTTGAATTTGTAACATAATCAACTCCTTAGAAGATCTCTCTTCTTCATCATAGGCTTTTATTGTGATATTTCTTCTTGCATCAATAGCATTGTCAGAATAACCTGGTGCATGAATCAATTTTAAAGTACAAATGCTTAATCCAACTCCACCATCTATTAAGACACATTTGACACGGTGTTTATGGATTACAACTTCTATATGAAGGGCTGCATTGTGTGGATGATTAAGTGACACATCATCTTGTTCAGAGAATGACAAACAATGAGGCATGGTCAAATGTCCCACCATAGTTTGAAATTGATAGACATCCAGATTATTGGGTACCATGGTGGCCACAAGAGCTTGTTCTTAAACCTCCTTATGTGATAGTGAAGTTTTAAGGAGCTCCAGTATGGATATTTGTGTAGGTATCTTCCATAGTTGATCGACTATGCTATATTGATTTGAAGGGGGAGTAGTGGTTTTAGGTGCAACTCCTTTTAGTATTACTTTGGATTGCCCCCTTGTCATTACATTGACTGGTTGATAGTCTTGTATTTCCTTGATTTTTATGACATTGATTTGGTTGTCGAATGTGTTTATGTTTGGGATCACGTTTACGGATACGATGTTATTAATGCCAATGTTATCTGTTTGATTATCAATGACATTATTTTTCTCAACCTCAAAAATGCAATGAATGGTGTTGTCATAAATGTAGTTTACACTTTTTCCTTTACTATTTGAAGAAGACTCTCCCTTTTCATAATTGGGTAAAGTATTTGTAAACGCACTGTGATCGTTGTTTGTTTGATGTCCTTTGACAAATACCTTTTTGTTGTCAATCAAATCTTGTATCAGATGCTTCAATTGCATACAATCATTTATTTTATGTCCTTTATTTTTATGAAAGTTACAATAGTTAGCTTCATTCCACCAAGATGGTTTTACTTTTGGCTCCCAATTTCTTGCTTCTGGTAGGGTAATAAGTCTATTTGCAATAAGCTCTCTCATCGCTGATTCCAGTGTTTGTCCCAATGGTGTAAATTTTCATTGATTGGATTGTCTTTGATATGATGGTGGTTGAAATTCTCCATTGTTTAGATTGGTGTTTTGAGTGGTACCTTGATTGATGTTCTGGTTATCATTTTGATTATTCTTTACAGTCATTGTCATCAAATTGAATATTGGTTTCACATTTTGTGTGTCAGTTGTAGCATCATTGTTTCCAATATTTCTATTTTTTTTTTCCAGAATTTAGGTTTATCATTGTTGCCATAGTGATTTGAGGAATTTGTGTTGTTTGATCCTTCATTGTAATGTTTAATCACTCCTCTTTTGACCAATGCTTCTTCAATTTTAAGCCCATTCTCAATCACTTTTTCAAATGTATGGGGACATTGCAATTCAAGCCTATAGATCATGTCATCAATTAAGTTGTCAATAAACAATTCCATCTTTTCCTCTTCAGGTATAGAACGAGGATATCTAGCAAACAAATTTTTCCAACATTGTAGAAATGAGAGGAATGTATCACCCTTATTTTGTTCCATGTTGTAAAGATCTTTTATGGTTACTTCATGTTGAATATTGAAGGAGAATTGTGAGATAAATCTGTTGACTTGTTCTTCAAAGGATTGAATCCCTGGTTGTAATTTAGAGAACCATTCCATACAATAACCTCCTAAGCTCCTTGGAAATAACCTCATTAGGTAAGTATCCTCTTGTGCAAACTCTAAACTCATTGTTCTGAATTCCCTCACATGGTCAATTGGATCAGTTTTTTGTTGTACTTGTCATATTTGGGGAATTCAAAATGTCTAGGAAATGGTATCATGTCCAAACTTGGATGAAAAGGATAAGGAAAAATGTCCTGTAATATGTACCTCTTTGTGGTTCCTTTTTGCATATCTTGAAGTTGTTGAAAATTTTGCATTTGACATGTTATGGAAACCACTTGATCTGTGTTTTGTGTGTTGTGTGGTTCAGTTTCAGCCGCTCTAGGTGTTTCTCTTAATCAATTAATGTCAAAATATTTTGGAATTTTTGCACCTAATTCAACTAGCATCAAGAGTTATTTTTCCATATCTTGTTCCAAAACTTTTTCCATGAATTTGTGAAAATTTGGATCTTGTTGTGCAGTTTGGATATCTTTTTGATTTATTTCATTTGTATCATTTTGATGGAATCTATGAAAATGATTTTCTTCAGCCATGATGTTTGGTGTTTCAATTTCCTTTTCTCTAAGTTTCTATCTTTGTAACCTTGTCAAAATTGGCATACAAGTGTTTGTTATTCTTACTAAACTTTGATCTTCTATGTTTGGATGAGTGTCAATTGGATTTAAACAAAGTCAAATAGAATGATATATTCTATTGATGAGGCCAAGTTAAAAATATAATTATTTTATTTTGTTTTGTGAAATTGTGGGATGGCAAAATCCTGATGAGGAAACTTAACCTAATAACCAAGATTTGTGTTTGATAATTGGACACTTTAAAGATTGCAAGATCTGGGTTCAACTTGAAAAGAATTTTGACTTGTAAGATCCTATTTGTTTAAGTTTTAAGACATTGTCTGGCCTTTGAAAATGTTTTTTTCCTGATAAAAATCCAAGTTTCTGATGTCAATAGTTTGACAGATGTTTCCAATAGCTCTTTGTTTTTTTGTTTTGTGGGTGCACTATTACAGAGGGTAAAAACACTAAAACAGACTGTGGATGCACTAAAAGATATGGTAAAAGTGCTAAAATAGACTGTGGAAGCGCTATTTAATTGGTAATTTCTAACATTGCAAGTCTTGGTTACATTCAACAGATGCACTACAAAATTTGTCATATGTGCTATAACAGACTGTAAATGTGCTATTTGAACTGTGGATGCGCTAAAAGATAGGGCGGATGTGCTAAAACAGACTATGTAAGCACTATTTTGGGACTCCACAGCGTTGTCTGATTTTCTTCTTAGTAAAGGGGCTGATTTTTGGGTGTAATTTTCTGAATTTTGAGGTATATTTGACAAGATATCTTTATTGGAAAATCTCTGATTTTTTATAACAAGCCTAATGTTTCCAAGTTTTTCTCTATTGTAAGAATTGATCTGGCCTGTTGGAATATTGTATTGTTGGTTGTGGGATAAAAGATTGACAAATGGGTCGACTATGATTATGCTTTTGTGAAAGAGCTCTTCGTTGAAAATAAGCTTGTGAACATAAAGGATCTAAGGAAAAATCATCAATATATCCTCTAGCAAAGTTGTGGTACCTATGGATAAAAGTTCGATGCTCAAGAAAGATTTTTCTACTTTGATATAAGAAGCGTCTCTTTTCCAAAAGTTTCTTGTAACTAAGTTGCTTCTTTGGTTTCTTGACTCTTTTTGTGAGGGATTTCTTGACAAATGTTGTTGATTTCTAATCCCTAATCATAAATTTCCATAGGTTGACTTGTCAAACCTTTTGTGTTTTTCAGGATGATCTTTATCTGAATTAATGATTTGAAAACACAGTAAGTAATTATAAAACAATTGTTTTTTAGTCCTAGAATCTAAACAATAAGTGTATATTCAAGAATCAAACATGATCCTTCTTGATTTCCACTGGTTTTTGAAAAAGAATACACTTCAAGTAGACTCACTCTTAAGGTCAAAAAGGTTATCGTTATACTCAACAACCCACATCTTAAAATTGTGTCGACTCACACAATCGTGTCACCCCCTAAAGGGTGCTTGTTTTTTTGTCTTTTCTAGGTGCATACTCAAAGTTAGATTTCTCAATCCCTTGAGCAAATGGTCCTTGGAAATTATATGGTGAGTGTCTTGGGGGCAGATTCTTCCCTCCCCTTGCACTGTGAGTATTACAATGTTTGGTTACTGACACAGCTGGATTCTACACTATGGTTCGTAGATAGGATTTCCATTCGGAGTGAAAAATGATAGACTCCCTTAGGAGACCTCCCAATCTTTAGAACAAATATTTTGGGGATGGTTATCTTGCACACTTCCAGTAAATGTGGGTTTCCCCAGATTCACTTTTGTTTTATAGTGGGTTGGAAAACCTGGCTTTGGTTGTTCCCACTCAGGTCATTTATGTAGGGTGGGTACTTTTTCCACTATGACAGGCCTTCTAAAGGATTTAACAAAGCATAAAGTGCATGAAATTAAAAGATGAGTCTGACATTTTGATCATCCAGTTAAGGGGAGAGCATAGGCCTATCACTGTACAATCACAATAAACAATGTTTAGTTTTAAAGCCCAAATGACAATTTGCTACTCTACGTGAAGATATTGCTTCACAAAAGATATGATGTTAATTTTAACTGAGATAGAAAATGTATGATGACTACCCCAGGATTGGTGTATTTTAATCCAAATGACTACCCTAGGATTGGTTCATTTTAGTCCAAATGTAGCAAATGAAATTACTAGTCGTGGTTGCATCGGATCCAGACAACAAATCAATCAGATTACAAAAGCACTAGAACAGAGGTCAGATGTGCCATTTAATTGATCAAATGCACTGCATGATCAATCAAATGTGTGGTAGAATTTGTTAAATGCACTATAGAATTTATCGAATGCACTAAAATAGAGTTGAACATGGTACAGTCAACCGTGTTAGGAGCTTCTGGTCGATGCACTAAAATAGTCTTCAGAAGTGCTATAGTTTCCGATGGATGCACTAAAACGATCATCAAAAGCACTAAATTTTTTGATAGATGCGTTAAAAAATCTTTCAATCGCGCTAAAAAAACATGCCAAGATCTTGTACGAACACTTTTCAGAATTTTTTTTTGTTAAAACATGGGGTTAGTGCCCCATAGTGGGTGCCAAAATATAAGTGTGGAATAAGTAATGAGTAAAATAACAAACAACACTTCTTAATAAGACATTATATCAAAATAATCAACAATTAAATTAGTTAAAAACATGAAAACTCTTGAAAGTGGGCTCATTGTTCCATATCTCCAAAGATTTATTAAATCACTGAGGGATCTCGGATTTGGTAAGCACTGTGATTGTTAAAATGCCAATCTAGAGAATGGAATGATTATGATTATGATGCTAAAGTTGTATGATTCTATTTCTAAGTGCAATGATGAAATGCTTCTGATGCAAATGACATAAAATAGATAAATGAAGCTACTATAAACGATGATGAATCTAAATGGAATGCCATGATTATGATTCTACTAATTGTTATGTCATTCTATTGCTAAATGATAATTGCTAAATGCTTGAATGCTTGATATGCTATTTCTACAGAGTAAGATTGCACAAAGTTGGGATCCATTTCCTACTTCAGAAGGTTGTATTTATAGATTCACGACAACACATTTGTGAAGGGGCAGTACAACAAAGGTCTAGATTTGATTTGGAGGATTGAATGGTGAAAGATGAAGAAGCCTGAGCTAATCATGGGGATTGTTCCTCCCCAGAAAAACATCTTGCCAGAGGATAGGAAGAATCAGAGGAAGGATATTGACAAATTGATTTCCAATTTGTCTCCACAACTTTCCCATGAATGTCAGTCAAATTAAATTAGATGTTTTATATCTAATTTGGTAGGTGAGTGAATAGAGGAAATTGCCTTTATTTGAATATTTTGATTTATTCAAATTAGCAAAAGGGAATAATTAATTTATTAAAACAAACTATAGAAATTTGTTTATTAAATAAATATAGAAGAGATATGATAATTAAACAACAAAGTATTTAAACTTGTTTATTTAATTAAGATAAAATGATGTGATTAAGATAGAATAAATGAATAAATGTAGAAGAAATAATAATGATAATAATTAAATAAAACAAAGTATTTAAATTTGTTATTTAATTAAGAGGAAATAATATGATAAAAATAGAAGAATTAAAAGTGAACTATATAAATAAATATTTCTATTTATTTATTAAGTAGATGAATTGAATGTTAATTAATCAAATAAATCATATTTAATTAATTATATTCTCCAAACTATTTTTAGGTGTATACAATTATAACAAGGGGCCTGGTGATATTATGTGTGCAATCATACTTAGGGGCTTAGTTCAAATTTAGGAAGAGAACTAAATCTAAACCTACTCTAACCAACCTACAAAGAAAATTAAGAAGGTTAAGGAAAAGAGATGGAAAGAGAACATAGAAAAGAGGAAATAAAGAAGATACAAGAGGGAACATTAGAGAGCCATCTACAAGAATAAACATTGCTAGATAGATTGAAGCATTACCTAGAAATATAAGATTTAAAGGTTATGCAATTGTTAGCTTTACCTCAATACATTATCAAACTAGTGTTGGAGTCTATATAAAATCATGGATCTCATGATCATGTATGTAAATGAACATAATAAATGAAACTATTGCCATATTAAGTGTATGGATAATAATCCATTCCATTCGCAACCAAACATCCATTTAGCTCAAATAAAATCTGGTTATAGAGAAAGATAATATAATACAATACAACTATGTACTTGCAAATAATAAGATTTTATCTTAAACAACAAGTTCTACCACATCATTTACATGTGTAGGGAAAGGATTCTTCCCCTTCAATTTTTTTGCTACAATAACCCCTACTGGTCCTCCAATTTCTCTTCTTTTTTCCTCTTATTTTTATTTCATTATATTGCTAGCCCTTTTGGGTGTAGTTGAAGGATATTCTATTGGCATTGATGTTACCCATGCTACTCACATCATGCTTGTATAGATTTAGTTTTGAAGATGTATCCTTTTGCATGCACAATCATGCCACTTGCATATGAATCCATGCTTTGGTGATATCATAGAGTATTGATATGTGTTTGGGGATCTTCAACAATCATATTGAGCTCTAGGAGAGTACTAATGAAATCCTTGGTTGTGCTTGGAGTAGGTGGAGCTAGTAGGTAGACTGATAGAAGTCCAACTTGGGATTCTATGTGTCCTTAGGAACCTTGAAGATCCTTAATGTGGTCCTAATAGGGATCATAACTCAACATGATTTATGAAATTGCATGAAGAAGGGAGAAGCTTGCAAGGTATAGGGAATCAAAGAGAGCATGTGAGGAAGCAAAAGGAAAAAGGAAGGAAGCAATGTGCACCAAGTGCAAAGATGCTTGTATACTATAAAAGTTCACAAAGAGCATGAAGATCAAGTAGAAAAGTAAATTTGGAAGGGAAAAAAGCATCTTACACCAGATGTAAATGTGCAAGTGGACTCTAAAATTATGCAAGGATGAAAGTTTCACAAGGATAAAGAAGAACAAGGGAAGCTCACCTAAAGTGCACATGTGCTTGCAAAGTCCACAACTCTACTATTTAATAGAGTTGCACATAAAATTGAGTAACACTAGTTTTGAATTTAACAAAAATATCATCAAAATATATGCACGAGGTACAATCTTACATGTAAGTAGATAGTGAACGACCTATACAAGAAGGAATAAACACAAGGAAAAGAAGGAAGTCTGCACATATTGAAAATATGCTTGCGAACTTCAAAATTTTGCAGCAAGATAAGGTCAAGAAAGCAATGGATCCATTAGGTTGACACGGAGGTACATGGAACAATGGTGAAACAAGATGAACTAACTTAATGAAATTATTATATTATTTTGATATGTATGTTTATCTATTTAAAATATAGAGAAAATTTGTAATAAACTTCTATAAGAGAAATTGTAAAATCTCTTTCTTCATACTTAAACATGTATGAAGAAAATTTGTAATAAACTTCAATATGTAAAATTTGTAATAAGTCTCTTTCTTCATACTTAAACACATTGAATGCAGTTTTACATATTGTATATCTTAAAAAAGTGTGGTTTCTTATCCATCCACCTTTTTATGATGAAATTGTGTAATATTAGCACTTGCATTCATAGGAGGTTCAAGGGATACACCCATAGGAGATTAAAAAGTAAAACTTAAATGTATTTTAAATCACATAATTAGTAATATAACTGACATACTTATTTTTAGAAAAATATATGTAGAAACTTGGGGTAACATAGATGAATACTTATCTTAGAATATAAATATGATGAGTGAATTAAAAATAAATAAAAAATATTGTGTTTCATTTGTATCACTGTTTCTGATTGGTGATTTTCATTTGATCATTGTGATGATGGAACACTAAATGTAACGATATTTATTTTCTCATCTTATGATATAATAGTGATCAAAAACATTGATTCACATAAAACAAATAGTTTTAGAAAAAAAAATTATTTAACCTACTGTTCATAATCTATATATTATTACACCCAACTTGATTTGGGTCAGACTCATTAGCAACTTCCATGACAATATGACCATTAAGGTTCGCCAGATGGTAATCAGGATTAGCTTCACAATCTTCCTTTGTATAGAGACAGAGACTGGAGTATAAGGAGAGCCCCCATAAGGAGCTCGAGTTGGTTGTTGCTAATCATGGGGGTAGTGATCTCCACACATTTTCGTGATCTTATAGATACTAGAAAAGTTATAACTTCAGTCAGATGAAATAGAAAACATGCCTCTTACCAATGAAGATAAAACATGAGTTTTTGTCCATACATACAATGAATGTAAAATTCTAATGTAATAAACATGATGAAAAACCACCATCAATGAAGCACCTTTTGGAATGGCATTTATAAAAAAATAGCTGAAATAAGAAGCTCTTCAGTAACTATAAGTAATCACATACATGAATTTCTACGTAATGATTCAAAAACATAATAGGGCAATGTTGTGGTTAGGTATAATTAAAAAAAGTAAAGAGATATAAAAGTTTAGGTCCCTTCAAATGAGAGATCGTGCCTCTAAAATATATGGACCAGACAAGCACCCGAACATTGATTGCCAAGCCCAACAGATGAATCACCCATTTTACAATAGGTATTGTAGAACTATTCAAACATGCAGAATCTGGTTCTAGGAAAATTTATCATCAATAATTCACCGTCAATATTTCAATTTTGCAATTAATCTATGCATATTATGTGAGGTGAATCGATCGGGAATTTTATGAAAAGATAAATAAATGTTAAATAATACCTTGTCTTATTAAAGTTTAAGTTTAATGATGACATTCTTCTCATGCATCATGGTTTATCATGCACGTACAAAGAAAATAGAAATTCCCGCATCTAGTTGAACTTGAGTTTTATTTGCATAAGAATGTATATCATATATATATTCATTAGCTTATATATGTATTCTCATACATACATGAGCTATACCTTCTAAATTCCTTTTTAGTATTATTCACTTATTGATAAAAATTCTATGAATCATTGAGTTTAGAAGTAAACATTCTGCTTATAATTGCATAGGCATGTGTGCATCCTAGCATGACTAGAATTATTTTCATGAAGCTTTATGTGATTGCAGTGTACTTGTGTGATATTTGAGAGATCATTGGAAATAGAATGGGCTTATTTTCAAATACTTGGGAGCAATTCATGATAGTGTTGGCACCACCTAAATTTCATATGTAAGGATAATGCATTGGTGAAACTTGAAAAATGTTCTGTGAAGACTTATGTGACTAGTAAAAGAACTTCCATATGCTCCTTGATATGTGTGACACTCATGATATCCACAAATATGTAATGAATGGTCTTGTAAACGAGATAGTATGACCATTGCCTATGAGGCATCTTGTAACTATTGAGATTTTGTAGCCAGTAAGGCTTTGCTGATGAGGCATTTCATTAAGCTAGTGAAGCACTTTTATGAGTGGTTTTTCATCCCTACGAGGGTTTTCCACTCATAAAATCTTTGTGTTATGGATTCTTTGTGGGTGTATGTATGATCTTTCTATTTCCTTAATTTACATTATGACATTTGAGTTTATATGTATTGTTGAGATGATCATTCTTGTGTAAGCCTACATGGCTAAATCTAATGAAGGCACCGCCTTGTTTCAATATACTTTGATTCATTGATGTATATTGTTCCATTTGATTATAATGGTGAAAGTAATTTTGGGAACTTAAGGATATAACTAGTATTTGTGCCTTTTCGGTCGTTACAATGGATTGCAATCCAATAGAAAATATAATCAATGCAATGTTTGTTTGGGTAAAACTACCACATCTCCTCTTATTTTTGGGATGGTAAATATTTGGCTACCATTGGCAAAGCTTTGGAAAATCACCTTGACAAGGTTGAGCCAAAAGGTCATTACAATGGATTGTCTTTTAATAGAAAATATACTCAATGCAATGTTTGTTTGGGTAAAACTACCACATCTCCCTCTTATTTTTGGGATGGTAAATCTTTGGCTACCATTGGCAAAGCTTTGGAAAATTTCCTTGACAAGGTTGAGCCAAAAGGAAACTTTGCATTTGCTCAAATTTGTGGAAGTAGCTTTAGAAAAAGGTCTTATTGAAGTCATTGAGCTAAATTTGGATGGTTGGTCATATATGTAGAAATTGAGCTATGATCAATTACCTTTCAAATGTAACAAATTCCGCGATTATGACCATTTTGTTAAGATTGTGAAAAAGAACAAATTATGCTCTAGGCATCACAACCAAAGTTAACAATCATATCTAGCAAAAGAACATGGTCAAAAAAATTAAGCTATCAAGTTGGGTAAGGCTAAATTGTTCTTTGAAACAGGTTAAAAGTATTAGGCCATAATTCTAAAAGTCCTTTGGAAAAGGATTTGCACAATCATTTTGAAGTCCATTTGAGAGAAATGCATAGGAATGAAGAGCAAGAAAACCTTTTGGAGGGAGAGCTTGAAGTTGTATTTAGAGAAAATCACAATGAGGTAGAACAATAGATAATAAGTGATGAAAAAAAAAAATTAGTTCCTTCAAAGATGGAGAATGTGGTTAGCTGTATGATTTTTGTTGCTTCAAGAAATGGTGTAAATATTTTCAAGCCCTCACTTTGCCTCTTAGTTTGGGGTAACTTGGATGAATCTTTTCTTAATAGTTAATAGACTAAGGGTGTATATAGATTCCTTGAAGATTCCTTTTATCAAAATTGGCTTCTTTAGGGGAAGACTAAGGTTGATGACAAGTGAATCACTCATTCTTTAAATAAATTTTAATTCTTTTTTTTTCTCTCCTATTGTAGCATTTTTGGCTTGTTTCTTGTTGTCTTGTCTCTTTGGTTTAGCCCAATACACTGGATTTGAGGCATGCTCACATATTGCCTACCATTTTTTTGTGATTAGTTTGTAACATTTCTTTGAGGTAATATAGGTCTTTTCATCAAATATAAATAATAATAATAATAAATTCATTGAAGTTTTTAATATATTTCATATAAATTACACTATATTTTCCTAAAGTAATAATACACCATTAAAAAAAGTTAAAAGAACTAAAAACAATATACTAATATATTTGAAATTTTCTATTTTAATAAAAAATTACTTTTTTCTTATATCAGAACACTTCTAATTTTTAGTAAGGGAGTCTATCGACTCCTCCCAACAAGCCATCTCCATGTTGGATTTTTTTTTGTTTTTGTCCAAGACCTAATGTTTGGATTGTTTAATTATTTATTATATTTTGTGTCATAATAAAATATGATGTTCCACTTTATGCTTTGGCCATTATGCCATGTGTAATCATTTATATTTTGGCATTTATATGTGTAAATATATTTGTAGGAGAATGTATTGTCATAAAATATGTGTAGGAGCATTTAGTACAAAGAGATGGTGTAAGAGATATTATGACGTGTACGAGTGTTGGCATAACAATTACCACCTCTGGAGTGTGACTTGGTACAAAAATCTATGCACAATGCATAATGAGTGCTCTTCAAATTAGGAGGGGAAGCTCCCTCTTATGTTGATTTGCATGAAAAAGTTAAGCAATCTAACTCCTATCTTTTTGTCTAAGCTGGAAGAGGCACAAGGTTAAGAAAACCAAGAACATTGTGGCTAAGGATTTTCTCTAGTTTTGCAAATCTCTAACTATGACTAAACTAAAAGTTTTAATCTATCCAATTCTCCTCAAGAAAACAGAGCATGAGGAAAAAGGAGCAAGAATGGTTTTATAATAATCTTTAAGTCAGGATTTCCAAGGAGATGACAACACCTATCTGAGGCATAGGTTGAAAGAAAGATTATTAGCACAACATTAAATGAAAATATTCACTTCTAAATTCCTGAGGAGATGATGAAACCTATCTGAGGTGTAGATATGAAACAAATATTGTTAAACATAACATATGATAGCCAACTAGGACAACAAATTGCATTGGCGAGACACACATACAATAAAGGATCAAACTAGCCACTCCATTTAACTAAGGTGAATAAGTACCATAATAATAACATTTAGATAAAACTGCACAACTATTTATTATCACAATAAAATTTTGTTGAACAGATACAAAATAACATATTACTATAGGTAAGGTTGCTCAGCATGTATGCTATTATGTGCAAAAGTTAATTATAAATGAGCAAAAAGCTCTTATTTATAGACATCAAAGGTGTGGGGAACTCTAAAATCACCTTAAGTCAACTACAGTCTTGCAAGCATGCAGGATTTTATTGCTAAACCCTAAATAAAGGAAATATATATAGTTGGGTGATCCCACAATAGTGGTTTACAATTTTTGGCCAAACTAGACAGTGAAATTATTATTTTTAACTAAATCTTCACATTTGGGCACCTATAGCAGCTAAACCGTGAAGGATTTGAAGATGATGCAAACTAGAGTTTTGTCGAATTTTGTCTATAGATTCTACAAATATTTTTTTCAAAATTTTTGGAATTAGATTGCACTTCTTTTTCCATCTCCCACGAAAACTGGTTTTTTTCAGAAAACAACATTTTTAAAAAGTGACGCACACCGTATAATGCATAAATTCTTTTCCATGGATAAAATTCTGATTCTTTCGAATTTAGATTTGTAACTCCGATATCTAGTGCTTCCACTTGGTTAGATAGTTTTTTATTGAATATTTTTTCTTTAATCAAGTTTCGAAGTCAAACCAATTACAATTTAGACATAGTGCAACAGTATAACGCATAACTTTTTTTGTATATATCAAAATTCAATTTTATTTATTTTTGGATCAAGGACTTCAATATCTGGTGCACTGATATTTTTCAATTTTTTTTTTGATAATCTTCTATTTTTCCACATGTGTAGAACAGAGACCTTCGTTTTGATGAAAAACCTATGTTTAATAAAACTAAAAAACAAATACATAATAAAAACAAAACATATTAAAATTATATTTGTTGGATAGCTCATTCGAGGACTACCTAATTCAGTTGGGTTTGTGAGATTCCTCCATTTTCATCCTCAACCCGAGCTCTGAAGTGCCAAAATTTAGGTTTTTTGTGTCTTAGGGAGGGGATGAGGATTTAGGGCTTCGTACGAACCCCTAGGGGTTCATTCGAACCAGGGTTCACTCGAACCTTGGTCGAGGAACCTCTTGGGGTTCGCTCGAACCCCTTTCATATGCATTTTTATTTGTTTTTGGTGGAAAAAAGTTTAAGGGGTTTGCTCAAACCCAGGCTCGGTCAAACCCCTTTTTTGTTTGGTCGAACTTCTAGGTTCGTACGAACCCCCAAAAACACTTTTTTTTCCATGGGGTCATTTTTTCTCAGTTTTCCTTCCTCCATCAAATTGTAAACCACTATTGTGGCTTCACCCAGTTAACTAGAAAACTACCATGAGTTAATTGAAACAAAACTACTCTAAATGGACATGTATAAGCATGTACGCCCTTATTGAAATGAAAACTAAATGAAAACTCCAACTATACATTGATGATTCCAAGACAGACATAGCATGAAAGGTGGAACAAGTTAACTTGGAAAGAAGCATTGAGTTAACTATGGTGTCTGATGTCTATCCTGAAAAAGGTGGGACGTCCTGATCTAGAGTTCATTGGTCATGATCTTGAGCAAGTAACCCCTCCACGAGGTTATTGATTGCATCACCATCTGGAGCACTGATACCCTGTCGTATCACACTGTGTCTTTGTAGCATCTCCTCACTGCCTGTGATTTGGCTCTAAAGTTCTCCTCTACTCTTATCCGCCTCATCAAATAACACTGAAATGATTGTAAGTTAATCTAACTTACAGCAAACGAAATCCCCACTAAAAATACCATGGATGAGTGCTTGCAACTTTGACTAAACATCAACAAGCTTGACGTACTTACCACACTCATGTTGATATTGGCAAGGAACTTGGGACATGAAAGTTCTCACATACCAAAGTGCACTAGTGACGTGTTCTTTTCTCTTAGCCAACTCTGAAGCCATTGTATCATGTATTTTTTCCTTGAAGATCAACTGTGTCGTCCAAGTAAAAATAGCTACTTTATCTTCTTCGTCGGTGACTGAGTCATATGTCATCCTTAGATGATACATCATGATTTCATCTCTGGGTCTGTCAACTGCCAAGTCTCGTTCCTCATCGTGGATACGTAGAAGAAGTTCACGAGTGTTGTACCTCAATTAATATAACTTTGTAAGTACAAAGCAACCCCTAGTGACAAACTCCTCCTCCCAATCTACTAGGCGCTTCTTGTATACAACTAGCTAATTAAACCGATTCTGCTCTGTTGGTGCCTCTAGCATTTGTGGGAGTGAAGCGGTGACATTTTCTATTCTATGCATGAGGTTAGAGATATACTGACGAAGCTGTTGGATTTCAATCTTGAGGGTTGCCTTGTCTTCTCCATTTTTTATCACCCTATCCTTTATTCTATCCATTGCAACTTGAAGGAAATCAACCTCTGTTTGGCGTGTGCTTCTACCAAGGTTGACCTTTATCACATCGAAGTCTTCAACTTATATCTCGTTCAAGCTCTTACCCTCTGGAGGTGCAGCGGTCTCTATTATGATCTCCTTGTCCTGGCATTCCTCTCTACATGACCTTGCTTCTTTATTCTTTTATTTGGCACATCTTGATAGACATGATCAAAATATGAGTGGTCAAGTATGTAAGATGGATGCCTCCTCTTCCTACCTAGCTGATTCTCAAGCCAAGATGAGTCTCGACAAATCTCATTGGAAGGGTCAGTGCTAGTCATAGGAAGTTCTGATGAGTGTGAATGTGTAGAGGTATCACTACGCAGTGGCGAATCTAGGTCCAAATCAATGTGAACCAAAACTGTAGACTACTATGGTGTAGGTGATGGCATGGGAGATTGAACCTCTGGCTCTAGTATGCTCTGAACTGTATTCATGGTTGGCTCCATGTTTTTTTGTAACAAGTGCCTTCCCTTTTGAATTGTTAGGCACTTTGTTTCTTTTAAGAGGATTGCTCCTTTTCTTTTGTTTTGGTTTTGACGAGGATGGCAGTGAAACATCCACCGATGGTGGCTCTGTTCTTGGCATGACTGATCTCCTTGTCTTCTTGCTATCCAGGTAGAGTATACTGTTCTGAATGACTCTACTTGATCTCTCTTTGACAGATGAGTATTCCTTAGCAAACCAATTGACAACTAGAAGTGGTTGCATATCAACCTGTTCTTTGAATAATTGAGGAAGTACATCCCCATCATCATCTAACAATCCTCCCACATCCTCTAACATGAAGACAAAAACCTATGAGAGGGTGAACCTATTGTAGCTACATCAGTGCACCTCAAACTCATCCTCGCAGTTAACTCAGTAATCCTCCATTGTAGGCTTGTGGTAAGGGCAACTGCTAAGGTGTGTTGAATAACAACCCCAAGGGTCATATGTGCGTGCATCAACGAGTTACTTGAGATTAAATTTCTTTAACTCATGACTTGCAGCCTTGGCGTCAACTATTGTCCTACACCAATAGATTCCCATTTTCAATGGAAAGTTAGTAGCTGGATTACGCTTGTGGCACAAATATGAATGACCATCGTACAATTGCCTCAAAAATTCTATAAAAATTGTCCTATCCGAAGGATAGCGAGGTAGCATGGCTGGATTTCCCATATATTTATTGACATAGATGTAGGTGTAGGTAGGGAAATGAATGAACCAGTCTTCCCATTCTACCATTGCTACTCTGGCAACTGCTGAGATATGAACATGCAATTCCTAATCTAGGTTTGTCACTATGTACATCAAGAACACTTCTTGCACATGCTTGAAATGTCACTCAGACTTTGTGAACTCAGACTGGTCGTAGTATTGATAAACCTTTTGTACACTGAGAATCCCCACTATGTTCAATCCTTTAAACTAGCTTGAGTAAGCAATCAAGTATACGAGATACAAACACATATGAAATTAGTGGGCAGCTAGGAAACCGGTAATTTTCTTGTGGAGAATGTCATCGAACAGAGAGGGCTAGTCGTAATGTTCCTGCTTGGAAATAACTTGAGCAATAATGTAGTACATCCAGGGCTGGAATTTGTTAGCATCTGCATGACTAGATTTACATGATTAAGAAGAGTGATCAAAATCATGTACTTATCCATGAACTCTTTGCAACCCACATTGTGTGACAATTTATTTTTCTTCTGTTTTAACCACCTTTTCTATCATTTTGCTCTGAAACATGTCCTTATCAACATTGAATGTTCTTTCACACTGATCCATGGTAATGAACAAACTATTTGGATGTTGAGGAATACCAAAACATCTTTCAATGTCCTAGGGCTTGAGACTGCAAATCACCTGTCCATCTACTAACTAAATTTCTCAGGTAGTAGAATTGTAATGCTTGACACAAGACATCATGAATTCTATGCAATGAATTGAACACAGGGAGTGAAGCTACCTCTAGCAACCCGAATTCTTGGATGTTTTGAAGTATTGCATGATTTATCTTAATTGGATCCAAGATAGCCTCTGGAAGCACCTTATGCAAATCCATGTCAACTGTTCTGATGAAGTCATGAACCAAGACCAACTTAGTCTTGAATTTGATTTGTGTGTACTGCATTCTAAAAAACTCACTTGTTGACTGCAAACTCGACTATGTTTTGACAACTTTCTCTAGGAAGCTAAAAAGTCTCTTGGTGAGGCTAAAAATAGCCTATTAGAGGGAAATTTTCACAAAAAATTTAGAGATGTGGGTTTTGTGCAAAAAATGATTCTAAGACAATCCACAACATCAAAATTATGAAAAAATGTTGTTTAAAATTTGAAAAATGGGTTTTGTTCAAAAGATGATTCTAAGCCAACCCAAATCCTCTATTTTGAAAAATATTGAATTATACTCTACCATGCAAAGGAATTTCAATTGAGAAAAGCAGAGCTTCGAGAATTGAAGCTTTGAGGGTATTTCTTTTGAAAAATTCTAGCACATGGGTTTTGTAGAGGAAGTTGTTCACAACCAACCCAGATGAGCAAATTTTATTAAAAGTCGCTGAATCTTGGACATGCGAAGAAAACCTAAGAAGAGAATAGAAGAAATTAAGACAATGTTCCACTTCTACAAAAATTGCCATGCTTGTTTGGAGTTTGTTGATTAATTTGGACCTGTATCTGCAAGGAAATTTGAAAAATAATATATGTAGTGCCTTTAAATGTTGATTGTTGAGAAAATTCGCTCACATAATGAGAAAATTTGCTTTCTCTTTACCCTGTTGTGAGAGAAATGGATGCCATCTTGCAATAAATAAAGAACTTTGTGGCTAATGGTGCCAACTACAAGAAGGAACCCTAATTTGAAAAAGGAATTATCCGATTGGACCCCACTTTGCTCAACAAAAACTGACTTGGAGTTTCAAAATATTTGAAATATTAAAATTTTCAATCTCACTCATCATGCAAATTTGCAATTGAGTCTCAAAAAGGTGCCAATATTAAAATATTGAGAAAAATCATCCCATTAAAGCTGGCATGCTGAAACTAAAAATTTAATATTATTTTATTATGTTAACTGAAATCTCTCCTTTTGGGTTCGCTTAGAATTTTTTCCTAATTCTAAAAAGTCCAAGTTTGACTCTCCAAGCATCTCCTAGCAAAAGTTGAGATTTTTAGCTAACTTCCTATTTTGTAGCTTGTTGAAAATGTCATAGTTGCCTCTATTGAACTCTGATTTATGGATGCCCAGTTGATGCTAGAGCTGAGTTGATACATACATTGCGTAGCCAGAACTACTGAGATGAAATGTGTCCTGGGAGCTGCAAGTGCTAAAAACCATGTCTGATACCTCAAAATAAAAGTCACCTTTTATTAAATTCATATATAGGTAACCAAACTTAGCCATTTCTCTGTTTTCCATTTCATGCTTTAATCTACCATTATTGGTGAATGATAGCTCATGTCAACTGGATGTTGGAACCATCGCGTAGCTAGAAGAATTCCGGAGACAATGACTATATGTAAAGTATTTGAAAGTTGGTTTAAGGGCCTCAAAAGCAAGGGTGCCCCTAGCCTACAAAGGTGCAATTACCATTTTGAGAATGATTTTGCAACTTGCAACTTTCAACTGAACGTTGTACTTTGACCCTTGACACCGGGAACTAGATTGCTCTGATGTGTGCACTGTTGATCTCATCGCAAAGTTGGAACAACTTGGAAGAGATGTCCTTGGAAGTGACTAAGCAAGAAAACTACTTCTAAGACCTCTAGTAGAAGGGTGCCTTTTCCAAGGGAGTATGTAAATTCCATACTTAGCCATTTTTCTGCTTGTTTACATTCTTCAGTATTTTCCATTGATCCTTCACTCATGGGTGACTGACAAATCCTAAGGGCTGATGGTTGGATTCACTAAATAGCTAGGAGGATTCTACACAAGTCTCATGAAGACAACTACTAAAAACCCCATCTAGTTGGCCAAAAGACTAGGCGCCCCTAGCCTATAGAGGTATAGTTTGTTATTTCTACTTTTATCCACCATCTATTTTATGTGCTCACTAGAACAACTGCCATGGTCACTCAACATATCTGATGATCGCGCGAAGAAATGCATCGCAAAAGCTGGGCTAAATTAGAAGAAATCCCCCAGAAATGGATTCTCAAATTCATCCATCTGACATGCCTAATTCAATGGTGCCCATGGGCTACAGGGGCACAAAAACTGCAAATTTGATTGCCTCTATGATGTATAAACTCTCCGTCATGTTTGCTTCCACCTTTAATTGCTAGAGTTCTGCAACTCAGATGGACTTACTTGATAGCTTTTCGGAAAGCTAATTGAAAACTAAAGAGGATGAATGTATTTGCAACCAGAAACAACTAAATCTGAGCCTCCAAATTGAAGGGTTCCCTTGAGCTACAGGGGTACAAATTTACTCTAGAAGTAATATTTCCTCCATTTCACGCTCTACAAACACCGTGTCGGCTGCTGAGTTGACCACGTAGAAGCATTACTACTACTAATCCATGTATGTGACTGAATTTCACCACTTTCACATTTATGGACACTATAAAGTTGATTTGCATGTTGATTACGCAAGCATCTCCCATGTTACAAAGTGAAGTGTTTTCCAGACTTAGAATATTTTTTGCACTTTTCGCCATTCAAAAAGCCCCTCTGTTGTGAAGCATCTTTTTAAGCATCTTTCATCATAGAATGTTCTTCTTTGAGTTTCAAGCTTAGATTTTGACACCTGGTACTTGCCAATTGCCATTGACAATCTCAAAGGTCCTAACTTTTCTCCTAAAAAAGTGAAAACTACCCACCAGGCTTAAATTGACTTTTAACTGAAACTAACTTCACCGTTGTGATTGTGATGTGAAATAAGCCAATCAAAATTAATTTCAACCAATTCTGACAAATTTCAATTTTTAGGGTTTTGTGCCCTGAAATAGGGTGCTTGAAACCCTAATTTTCAAATTTTCCAAATTTCACTAGTATCTTCCCGACATCAAACTAACTCAAATTCCATACTTGATTTTCCCAAAAATTGTGTTTTGACATCATTTTAACAAGGTTTAGACCATTTTAAGCAAAATGCCTTAATGAAGCAAAAATTTGGTTTGGGTACAACAAAGAGCTTGATTAAAAGGGAGGTTACAAAGTGGATTAGGAATTGTGACCCATTTATGATGCACATCATAAAGCATCTCTCTAAAGGTGGTAAATGTCAAATAATGGAGTGTAGGTTGTATGAATTTATACCATGGTATTTTGGGACCTTGTTTGGACCCATGGTAATGCCTTATGGAATTTTATGAGCCTCCATGACTACATCTATTGAAGGCTTGAGATAAAGACTTTAAAATGAGGAGTTTTTGCAAGGTTATGCTATCAAATTCCTTCTAGAAAAGAGGATGTTGATCTTCATAGATGCAAGAATTTGATGTATTGTATCAAATTTATTGTTGCTAAATAATATATTGGTTTGATGCTTTAGAGGTTGGACTTTTTTCCCGAGGTTATTTGTGTTATTATCTTTCTTGTGGTTGATATTATTTCTTTTGTGTATTGTTTGCATGCCAAAATGCTACTAAAATTTATGTAAATCTGATTATTATGTTAATATCCTTGAAGAGTTAATGTGGAAATGTCTAAAATGCTTAATAATTATAAATATTTGATTTAATTAATAAGGGTCTTGTTATTACTTTTTCTAATAATGCATAGGGAGGAAGGACAAGAAAATCCTTTGGAGGGTTGTTTTGAGAGAAAAGCACAATAAGGTAGAACAATAGATAATAATTGATTAAAAAATATTTTAGTTCCTCCAAAGATGGAAGATGTGGTAAGCCATGTGATTTTTCTTGCTTCAAGCAATGGTGGGAATTTCCTCAAATCCTCACCTTGTCTCTCATTTTGAGGTTTGGATGACTCTTTTTTTAATAATCAATAGACTAAGGATGTAGAAAGAGTTCTTGAAGATTCCTCTTATAAGAAATTGGCTTCTTTAGGGGAAGACTAAGGTTGATGACAAAGGAATCACTAATTCTTTGAAAAAAATATGATTCTTTAATTTGTGATTTGTTCATGTTGATAGCCCTTTTTCCATGTTTCTTGTTGTCTTGTCTCCTTGGTTTAGCCCAAAAAATTAGTGTTAAAGAGAGCTCCCATTGTGTCAACCTTTTTTTGGTGATTAGTCTATAATTTCTTTTTAAAACAAGAGATGCATTGCATCTGATTCCTGCCGGTAGGATTTGTGAGTTGTTGTTTGTTTGAGAATTGCTTAACATAGTGGTAATAATTGTATATACTAAGAAATATATATGAATGTAAATGCATAGAAAAGTGTAGAATTTAGATATAAAAGTAGAAATATATATCAATGTAATTGCATAGCAATGTTCATAGAAAACTAGAAATAAGTATGAGTGTAAATGCATAGAAAAGTCAAGAATATGCATTTTTCTGTCTATAGACCACTATGGTCAATACATTACAAATGGTAGTAGATAATTATATTATTGTTTGTTGTAGTCATTAATTGTGAAATGAAAATCCTATAACATATAGAACTATTGCATATTTATTGTCCTTGTTCAAGATGTGGCAGTTATTCTCCTTGCTGAAGATGACAATCCACGTGTTTTTGGACATTCCCTTCTGCAGAAAAATGTTTGAAGGTGGTTATGAGGACATTTTTTTTATTTTATGTGATAATCTTTCAATAGATAATGTAGTATAGAAATTGAATTTTTAAATGAAGCTAAATGTTTGTGAAATACAAGCGTACCTGGATATAAGATGTATATATCATTCTTCAATAGATTGTGCATTGGTTATGAGGTTGTTTGGATTCAATTTGAAATGTCCTTTTTTGCAGAAGTCTCTTAGGATGAAGACAATTGATGATTTGTCATCAATGTATTCTTCATAGGAAATGTTTAGTAATTCGGGAAGCAAGAGTTGCATAATAGATCTATCCATTGTACATTCCATTGTTTTCTTTCTATCACTTGTCAAAATCACTTTCAAGTAGTGAGAGTAGATATATGCAACTTGTTGTTTGCATTTAATACAAAAGGCAGTTTGTTCTTGTAGTTCTCCATATGTATCAAATTTGTAGTTTCAATTTGGATAGAAAGCTTGAAATGGATTTGAAAATGCATTGGCTATTCTTATTGTTCCATAAATCTGCAAAATATAACGTTTGAAGATGTACATTATGTATTTTTTAATCATTTTCTAATAGTGCATAATTGCATAGGTGCAAATGTGATTGTGTTAAATGTTGAATACAACAAATTGCTGACATGATCAAATGCCTTAGTTACCTCAATTGTTGAATGCAACAAATTGTTGAGATACTCGAAGGCCCTCTTGTTATTCAATTTGCTGATGTATGTTGATTGAGTTGTTTGTAGAGTGTTGTATCTTGATTCTCACCTCTTTACAATGTTTCTCAACAACATGATTGGATATTGTTCGAGGTGTATTTGTTCTTCCATTGAAGAGAAATGATGTTCCAAACTCTCGTGTATTTGTCCTGTATTGTGGATGCATGTTTTTATTTGAACATTTATGTTTAGTTAAAAATATGGTAAGCAATAATTGAGGTAAATTGAAATGAACTAAAGAATTAGAGGAATATTTAAATACCTGTGCTTTGTCCATTTCTAAATGGCCATCTTTTATTTCAACAAAAAATTGGAAAGAAGTTCTTTTTGTTCCCACCACAAGTGCCGCTACAGATCCAATTGCATAGTTTTCTTCACTTGTTAAAGTTGTCTAATTGTGCTAGTTGGTATGAATTTGTATTCATCATGCATGCACGGTATGACTTCAACTGTTGTTGTGTTTGTGAAAATCAAGATGCAGTCACAATCACCTCTGTCATAGTCTGTCTTTGGTGCTATTTGGAAATTTGTAATGCATATAGCCGTTCTAGGAACTATTTTTGATTCATGTTGTTTTACAAGGACACCAATTACATTGATAGTAATTGTCATTTCACCTTTTTCATTAGTTAAATCCGCACAAAGAACTTCTTTTGTATTGTTTTGTTTGTCGAGACTTGTTTTGTAGACCACAATTGCATCTCCTTCAAATATATTTCCTCCCTTGTGGGAGTGAAGTTCTTCAATTGATACTATATTTTTCTTCTTGCTTTTGGATCTGCAATGTTTACATCAGTTGAATTTATTGTTTTCAAGAGTAATTTCGATAGTATAATTGAACATAGACAATGCTTTTCACCTTTTTGATATTTTTTGTATGGTTTTCTAGCTTGTTTCGGCTCTCTTGCTCGACTCCATTGTTAGCTACAAGAAATACTAATAATGTTAATATTTTTAAAAAGATACTAAGTGGATTTGAACTTGTCATTTGTTTCAATGTTTATATAAATTGGATCATGATCACTCCAATATGCTTCTGATTTGTAAATAGAACATGGTTTTGCATTTATGTTACACCAAATATGATCAATTAGTGGCTTGTTGACATGGTTTAATTTATATAACATAAAATTCATTTTAGAATTGTGCATGTGATTTGATAGCAAATTCTTTCGTCCATTATCCACTAACATATCAATGTTGAAGTCACCTAGAATATATAAAGTTGATGTTAAATTGATAGAGGAGAATACTTGATTTGTGATTGTTATAATTTCTATTACCGGTGTGGTGGGTCTTGCATATAGATTACATATGTTCATCTCATCACTTGGAAATTTTATTGTTATTGTTATAGCTTCTACATTTGTTGTTTTATGTTGCACTATTTTTGAATTGATAGATTATTTCTAGTAAATGTTGTTACACCATGTATGTTATTTGTTGAGAAATGATTAGAATTTTGGAATTCATTATTATGTTTTGATAGTTGCATTGATAGTTGCATATGTGTTTCTTGTAGACAAATAATATCAGTTGACATCATTTCATGGTCACTAAGCATGTCTTCGATATGTACATGCAGGTTACGAGTATTGAATGTGGTTAGTAGTAATTGTTTGTCGCTAATGCTTTGGAGATGGTGATTTTCAAACTCCCAAATTGATGTTGATTGTAGGCGTGACATTTCATTAATTACTTTTTTTTAAACTTTGAAATGGTTTTGTGTTAGAGGTCTTATCAAGAACAATGTGTCAATTGTTTGTGTACGTGATAGTGCTATATATGCCAAACCATGTTTGTTTATGCCTGATGGATCAAATGCTAATGCTTGCATTGTAAGGCCTTGTGATCTGTGAATACTATGAGCACATGCTAGTTGTATTGGAAATTGTTTTCTAATTGTCAATTTTTTTTGGTTGTATAGGTTTTGAGTAGGCTTTGCAATGCGAAGTATGGGTGTCCAACTTTTGTCTATGCACTCACTATAACATTGTGCTAGTCTTTTCGCTTGTCAATGTCCAAATTTTGAGTTAGTGAACTTGATCCAAACTATATTGAAATTAGTGTATTTTGTGTATGCTTGGAATGTTCCATCTGATCCATTGACAAGCCCATCTTCTGTGTCGTAATTGCCAGCATATATTTCAACTAGCATATTAGGTTTTAAGAGTATCTGAGATGGTAGATTAATTGAACGGTCATACAACATAATTGTATTAGAGTTTTCGTCATGTTCATCAATTGCATTCAATATAATTACCTCTCCTTTTGTGATGGATAACATGTTTTCATTGTGTTTTTCCACATCTTTCCTTCTGTAGAAGAGGAAGGCGAATGTTGGGTCCATTGGCAGTGAGCGCAAACATTTTTTATTTAAATACTCCAAGTCTTGAATTGTCTGGGATCCAACTCAGATTCTATTGAGTATTGAAACAAATTTCTCATCTTTTTGTCGCATTGTCGATTGCAGTGCATAGCATTTTATATTTTGTTTCCAAAAGCTATAAGGCATTAGTTCGTTTAATGTTGGAGGATTCTCAAATACTAGTGCATCTTGTACAGGTTGTACTTGGTAAAGATCACCACAAAAAATTGTATCTAGATTTCCGAAATAGCTAGTGGGGGTTTGCATTATGTCCCGTAAACATTTGTCAATGTAACATAGAAATCTTGAACCCACTAGAGAAATTTCATCTATCAATACCACACAGAGTTGTTGATAATGCTTTGACATAGCATCCAATATTTCAGAACTCAATGGGATGAATTCTGACTTGTTAAATGGCATGTTTAATGCTGAATGAATTGTCAATCCACCTATGTTATATGCTACTTTTCTTGTATAAGCAAGTATCAGTCCTTTTGGTTTATTTGGATCGTTGTCAATAGATGAGTTGTATATGCGAATAAGTGTTTGATATATGGCTTTTGCGGTAAATGTTTTTCCCGTTCCAGCACCTCCTATTAAGAACAAGTGTAATGGTGCTTTGATGTTGTTTATTTTTTTCAATGCGATGTCTTTTACAATTGCTTGTTGTTCTTTGTTTAGCATTCGTCTTAATTTGTAGTACTCATAATTGTCTATTATTTGAGGATGTTTTGCAATTTCCAATTCGTTTTGAAATATTGTATTTGTTTTGTTGATTTTTTCTGTCTCAATATCTAATTGTATATTATATTGTTCTTTCATCTGCAGACGATTTTCAGTAAGGCTTTCATTTTCATCAAGATCATTGTTTGTGTTGATCTCATCTATAGCTTTTTCAATGTTGCCCCACATAGGGTTGACTTTGTAGTTGTATTTTATGTGATTTGATGTAATAATATTTTCATGATACAAATAAGCACTATGCCATGTTTGGAATCCATTTTTAAGTGATTTTTCACTTTGTGTAAATGGCACATATAGTAGTAATTGTTCTCTACAATGGTTTTCTAAGTTAATATGTTTGTTGAAGTTTACAAAACGTATTATATTTGCTTTAGCTTTACTTTGTAATTTTTTGCCATCTTTTCTATAATTAGAAACGAAATCTGCAAGACAAATGTGTGATAGTGTTGTTGGTTGTGCTAGATAGTAATCTATCAACGATTTTGATGTTACATTTTCTAAATCATCTAGTTCTTTGCTCAATTGTTTAGTTAATTTTAAGACAAATGTTCTCTCATCCTCATTTCTTATATCAATGAATACACATTTTCTTGAACTATAGTTTAATGGAAGTGATAAAGCAATGTGTGTTGCTTGTTGCGAAGACATTTGTTGTAAATTGAGTAATGCGTTTCCTAGTTTACTAATCATATTTATTGCATCGATACTATTTTGTTCATGATCTTTACAAATTCTTTTGAATGCATTTGTCATTGACTTGTCTACTTTTGTCATATACGATCTACAATACATAGCCGTTGCATATGCATTCAATACAAATTGTGATTATGTATTTGCTTCCCATATTTCAGGCATTGTTCTAGCAAAACTATTATTCCATACGTCTGATGGTTTCCTTTTCAAAAATATTGTCGGCCTATGGATTGTAGACTTGATGGCAATTATGTATTCATCTTCACTAATATTCATTTCATCTATGAACATTTGAAATGAGATTGATTTGTCATAGTTTGCTTGTTGTAAAGTGGAAAGTATTTTTGATGCTGTTGAAATCACATTTTCATCATTGGTTTTAGTTGGTTCCAAAATTGTAGTTTTCTTCATTGGCGGGAGCGGAAAATTATATCTAAAAGTTTGTTTCTTCGACCTTCGACATTGTTTCGTGTGGTGATGTTTGTGTATTATAGCTATATTTGGATGCAGATGTTCAGTGTTACAAGTAATGTAGTTGTCTACAAAATGTTCAATAGTTATGTTACTATCTCTTCCGTAAATTGGTGCTTGTCTAATCCACAAGAGGAAATGATCATGCTCATTTCCACGATTTTGAAATTCGGTTATGGAGAAATATTCTGAAATGGTTCCAAAAAAGGAATTGTCTGTTAATATTAATTTCTTCATTGCATTAATTCTATGCCTATAATAGTGTGCACATGTAATCGAATCTCTTCTAATCAAATGAATTCTTCCATCTTCGATTGTACTATTTGATTCTTCATGGTTGGTTGCTTTTTGATATGTACGATGTAGTTCTTCAAGTTTTTTGGTTAATGGTTCCCAATATTGTTCAACACTTGTAAATGTAACAAAAAAAGTTGGTGGTCCAAGTTGTCTTATCATCACAAATAGATTTTTTTTTTAGTTGATGCAAATAATCTGGAGATTTTTTTTTTTTTTGAAATCGACATAACCAATGTCAGATTTAAGAATATTTTCTAAATTAGGTTTATGTTTCACATCTTTTGCTAGTAGCCTTCTCCCTTTTAATTGCCCCTTACATAATCTCACCCATATTGTGGATAGCACTTGTTGTATTAGAATTTTAATGGTTTTGAAGAATAGGTTTGTAGTGTGGTAAGCAAATTTCCTATTTGAATGTTGTAATTCCCACTTTACAATTTTTTGATACGAATATCTTTTGACAATGTCCTCATCACGTGGATTGCTAAAGAACAATGTAGGGAAATTCATCTCTTCAACGTATTTATCTTTAAATATTCCAATTGGATTATTTCTTTTTGCTGGTGCAATTTCTATGATCTTGTCTTGCATTTCATGTATGCACTTAGATTCAGTGAAACCATGTATCAATGTTTCACTAGGTATTTCATTTTCAATATCGCTTTCAACATCGTTGTCGCTTGTATTATTATTGCTTGTTGTGTCCTTTGCACTATCTAGTCATAGAATTTCAATCCAGTCTTTGTTTATCTCAACATTCTCCATCTTGTATAATTTTTTGTTTGATAATTGATCCAATGCTTTCATTATCATATTTGCACGTACCATTCCTGTTTGGCATGCATTTTTATACTGCAAGTGTCTTTTAAGAGCAACAACTATTGTTGATGTTTTGTTCGTTGAACGTGGTAATGCTCGTTGTATGATATCAGAGTTAACTGGTACATTTATAATAGACTCGGTCAAACCTAATTGTGAATTTTTGTATCCTAATTGCCAAATTTGCGCAAATGCAATTCTAAGGGACACTAGTCGTTCTTCTAGTTGTGTCAACATTGCCACATATCCTAATGGATTATTTGTTCGGATGTAATTTGGAGTTGCATATTTTAGTAATTTACATTCTTTCAACGATGCTTTGCATTTGGAACAAATATAGTTTGTTGTTGTGATTTGTTTATTTGTGGACAAGCTGTAATACATTTTCATTTCTTTGTCTTTCAAAGTTGTAATGTCTTTTTTAAAATGCAACATTTGAAAAATTGAACATACATATCTAGGTGTATCTTCAATTTGTTTTTTGAACAATTCAATGGCTGATTTTGAAATTCCTTTTTCCAACTTTGTACATGTTGCAATATTTTTTGAACGTATTTTTTTTATTATTTTTCGTAGTGAGTTGACCGTATATTGTTGAATGTTTTCAATTTGATTGAATTCAATCTTGTTGTTTTTTTGGTGTTTCTAATTAGTTTTTTAATTTGACGAAGTGATGCAGTTGAATTGATATTAGTCGAATGTAGTTGATATGATAGAAGTGGCTCAAAGTGTCCATGAAGAGGATTTGTATCCTGGAAAAGGATAGAGTGTGATTCTGCATTAGATGATTCATTAAAATCCAAATATTTATGCGCCGTTCTTACTGACCAAACCTTTATTTGTATGCCTAGCCATTTGGATAGCCACTTAATACAAAATGTGTCTCCCCATAATCCAATTTCTTCATTATTTGTGGTTGGCATAGCTGATTTTCGCATTCTCTGAAAATAAGTTTCAATGTTGTCTATTTTATGCAGTACATCTAATGTATTTGGATGTAATTCATTGTTATATGACCAAGTTGCTTCTTCATCACCTTTTGAATAGCATTTTATAAAGTAATCAATTGCTCCGTTGTGTAATTCAGATGAGGTATAGCGATGACTAAGTAGAAATGCTAATGAATCAAAAAGACAATCTCCTACATTGTACTTAAATGTATTAGTTCTATATAGGCCTTCAATTCTTAGCGCATTTTCAATATTATCTACTTGAGAGCGATTTGATAGTCTATAATTTTCTACATCTACTATTTGTTTTGCTTGTTCTTGTCTATTTTCAATTTTTCTCTTCATTTTTGCAAACAAAAAATTAGAATTGTTTGGAAGTAAAATGAAGAAGTTTAATGTACCTATTATATTTATGAAGAGAACACTTAGTCAACTTGTGCTTGTATTTAATGTGGAGAATAATATTTTTGGATGATCTTCTCTTCTTGGTTCTAGTTCTGCAATACGAAAATGTTATTGTTATTATTTGTTTGCAATGAAAATTGTTAGATTTCAATTTTATCAAAATTATATATTTTCACATTATTGTGGTAAAAGTAGTTTATCAATCTACTAATCTCTATTCGAATTCTACCATATGACTTTATGAAAATTGTTTTTTTCTCACATTCATTTCTATTGGTCTTCGTAGTAAGTAGCAGTTGCCATATGAGTAAATTAAATGTATAAATTGGATTATTGACACATGTATTTTTTTAGACTCTTTCTAATTCTAATTTATGTATTTGGTAAACGTTGTATGAAATTCGCATTGCATATTTTACATATATGATTATGGCAAATGATCTGATATTAAATTTCTTACAAATAATAGAGAATCCATAGACAAAACTATTTAACCACATTGTTATTTACATAGCACAAGCTCCTAGATGGTAGACAAGATATAGGAAAACCCATTTATAGCAGAAAAATTTCCAAGTTGTAAATTATAGTTCTCATAATGTTACACTCTCTAGGTGATGAGATATGTTCCTTTTAAAAACCCTAAAAACATAAGAAAAGTAAAGGTAAACTTAATCAGAAGCATAAAATGCATAGAATTGTGTAGTTTAAAACTAGAAATGAACAATATAGCAAATTGTTCAAATTACATAGAGCTTTTGTATGGAGAAGAAACACTGACAACTTCCTCTGAAGAAATTATATCTAAAGTGGATGTGGATACTAGAGATGTCACAGGGCCTCGAGGAGGAACATGTTTGTTTAAGTAAATCAATGCTCTAATGACCTCTAAGATCCTTGTTGAGAGATGTCGACCCAAGTGGGTAGAATGTGCATTCAAGGAATGCATGATTATGAGGTCACAGTTATTGTTCAAACCCAATTGTATAGCATTGTAAACACATGTAATTGCTTCACATTCCTTTAACATTGAGTAAGGGAATAAACCTCCCAAAGGAGCATTGCCACTTGTTTTATCATACTGCACCACCGCTTGCAGATATGGGTGTTTTTATTGTACGCATCTGTCTTTTGATTTGTCGTAGTGAATTAAGCTTACACTGTTGAATATTTTCAATTTGATTAAATTGGGGTTTATTATGTGTTTCTATATTTCTAATTAGTTTTTTTATTTGACGAAGTGATACAGTAGTATTGGCATTCGTCAAATGCATTTCATATCGTTGAAGTGGCTCAAAATGTCCATGGAGCGGAGTTCTATCATGGAAAAGGATAGAATATGATTCTCCATTTGATGATTCATTGAAATGAAAATATTGTTGTGCCATTACTAATGACCAAACCTTTATTTGTATGCCTAGCCATTTGGATAGCCACTTAATACAAAATATGTCTCCCCATAACCCAATTTCTTCATTATTTGTAGTTGGCATTGCTGATTTCCGCATTCTCCAAAAATAAGTTTCAATATTTTTTATTTGATGCAATTCATGTAACATACTAGGATCTAATTCATTGTTATATGACCAAATTGCTTGCTCATCGCATTCTGAATAGTGTTTTAAAAAGTAATCAATTGTTCCTTTATGTAATTCAGTTGATGTGTAATGATTATTAAGTAGAAATGCTAATGAATCAAAAAGACAGTCTCCTACATTGTACTTAAATGTATTACTTCTAAATAGGCCCTCAATTCTAAGTGCATCATCAATATTATATACTTGACAACAATTCAATAATTTATAATTTTCTACATCTATGATTTCTTTTGCTTTTCCTTGTATATTTTCTATTTTTCTCTTCATTTTTGTGAGGAAAAAAAGATTTTTCGACAAGTAAAGAACAGAGGTTTGATGTACCTGATATGTTTATGAAGAGAACACTTAGTAGTTTTGCTTGTATTTAATGTGTAAAATAATAGTTTGAGGATCTTCTCTTCTTGCTTCAGGGTCTGCAATACAGAAATGTCATTGTTATTAATTTTATGGAGTTCAAGTTGTAACATATTAAGTTTATTGAAATTATATATATTTTTTATTATGCAAAAACTAGTTTGTAAATCTACTCATGTCTATTTCAAACTTAACATATGATTATATAAAAAATATCTTTTGCTCACATTCATATCTATTATTCTTCATACTACGTAGAAGTTATGACATGACTAATTTACTTTTGCAAGATGACATAATGAGTAAATCAAATATCTTTGTTTTAACTATGGTATGTAAACAACAAAATTGAAATCTATAGATTGAATTGTTCACACATGTATTTTGTTAGAGTAATTCTCATTAAATTTATATATTTTGTAAACCTTGTATGAAGTTTGTAATCCATATTTAGCATATATGATTATGAGAAATGATATGATATTTAATCTCTTAGATATGATGGAGAATCCATATACAAAACTATTTAGGTGCATTCTTATTTAGATATCAAGTATTCACAATTTTCTACTTTAGCCTTCATAGATTGTATAAATGACATACTAAATATGATTATTGTAACTACATCTATTTATATAAATTGGATTTGTATTGTAGTGGAAATTTATATAGAATGAGACATTTGTTATTTTATAAAGATGATAAATGATATATTGCAAAATGAATTCATACTACAAAACATTTCAGACTCTAAATTATTGTTCTCACAATGTCACCCTATCTAGACGATTAGATATGCACATTTAGAAGATTCCAAAAACATAAGAAAACTATAGGTAAAGTTTATCATAAGAATACTATGATTCAAATTGTATTGTTCAATACGAAAAACAAAAAATATATGGAATTGTGCGAACTACATATCTAGAGCTTCCTTATGAAGAATAAACATTAACAACTTCCTCAGAAGAAGTTGTATCTAAAGTGAATGCCGATACTGGAGATGTGGTAGGGGCTGGAGGAGGAACATGTTTCTTCATGTCAATCGATGTACAAGCAGTACCAACTTCATACAAATTACTAATATCATAATTGATATTGTTTTGCTCATTTATCTCAAGATTGTCAACTGTAAATCGAGAATCTATCAAGAATGGGAATGTATCTTGACTTTCAATTTCTTTGGGAAAATTCAATTTCTCAATATTCATCATTGAAGTCATATCATTTTTGGAACAACTAACTAGAATAGGGCTATCAGTAGAGCTAATATTGGGCTTGAAGCATGGCAATGAAGATGAACTTACAAAATTGGGATTCTGACAAAAGATATCAAAATTGACAGATTCAAATGTACTTGGAAAATGCATGCCAAAGTTTGTAATAGAATTATCAAAGATATAGTCTTGCAATGGTATTCTAGTATCAATATTGGTACTATAGATGACACTAATATCTTTTAGATCAGAAATAGGGAGATCTAATTTGTTGTAATGAAGGTCAAGAAGGGATTGATTGTCATCCATCATATTTGGAAAACATTGTATATCATTAACAATGTTCTCTTGAGAAATATTGTTATCAGTCATGGGATCTGATCCTACTTCTATGCTTAAACTGCTTGAACTCTTTTAAAGCAAAGTTTGTTTCAAAAATTTATTGGATTGTGATAGGTCTCCTGGGTTTGAATTGCTATAGTTGAAATTTGTAATTTCCTTATTTCCTTTAATGGATATTGCAGCCATATCATAAGCATAGGTAGCTTGTTCAGTAGTTACAAAACTTCCTAGCCATTGTCATTTTTTCAATTTATTATTCCAAATTTCTGCAACATAGCTGCCCCAAGGACGGTGTCTAACACCTCTATATGACCTAATTTTTACAAATTGTTTAGACTCAACATAACTCAAACATAGCTCTTTTTTTTCCTCTACTTTCTCTTTGCATCGATCAGATGCACACTATTTTCCAAATATATTCTTTGACTTCTTTTTTTTTATTCTCGACTCAGGTTCACATAATTCAGGAGCAGGTTCCTTTGACAAGTCGCTAGATGGTTTAGAATCGATATAGAGGAAATTGGTGATTGCATTATTTCCCACAATTGCAATTGCAACTTTATCATAAGCATGGGCTGCTTCTTCTGCACTGCCAAAAGTTCCAAGCCATTGTTGCTTCTTTAAGTTGGGGTTATAGATTTTTGCACCATAACTACCCAATATTTTTCTGACACCTTTGTATCTTTTCTCCATTGCTTTGTTTAATTTTCTAAAGCACAATTGACACTTTGTCAAAACATTTTCCTATCCAACATATATGCATTTCTAATGTTGTATCAAGTGCAAATTGAAATTTATTCATGCAAATTTGATAACAAAGAATTACGTATAGGAAACACAACATAGATCAGAATAGAATAAATTCACAACTTATTTATTTATCTAAAAGTCTTTAGCATATTCATAGAGTAACTGTATTTTATTTCCAAGAAATAGTCAAATGCCAAATATATAAAATATGAGTAATACACTTGCTACAGCTAATATTATAAAATGAGATGTTTTTTTTACTAAGATGAGCAATGCAAAGAGGATCAACATTTCTGTTATCAAAATTTCAAATCCCATTAACATCATCTTGTCATAGCCATTGTCAACATTTGTATTCCTTTTGCATAATTTGCTCATTATGTTGTCTTGATGTCCTTCAGCTACAAAAGATGATGGTTTTAAACATGCATTCTAATGAAAAATTTCTTTCTCAAAAATGAGAAATTTTCACAATTCCAATGACATAACTCCTAGATTTTTTTTGTCAAAACAAAGAAATCTTAGGAAATTAAAAAATTTCAACTATGGCCCACATTGAAATCTCATGTGAAAATGCCTTTGATGATGATTAAATACACTGAAAAGGATACACATGAACCTTTGTTTTATATGATTTTTGGGAGTATCATCAACTTACTTCTTTCCATCTATGAACTACTCAGTTTAAGCTAATCATGTCAATTACAACTACAAGAGAAACCAATTTTTTCAACTTTTGTCAAGATTGAAATTTAATGAGACGATACCCTTTATATCATAAGGGTCAATGTGTGCTTGTCTAGCCATGCTAATGCCACCTGACAACAGAGATATTGCTTTACAGTTACCCACAAAAAATGTCATTCCTAGAATTTATACAAAATTTAATGGTAGACATTTTTTGCAACTTCAGTTTTAGTTATAACATTTTTCCATTGTTGGTATTTGTCATCTTGTATTTTTGACAAAGAGGATTTTGCGCAATACCTAGATGCTTGTTAAGGTGAAAAGTTCCTAAATTAGGACATTGATGCTAACATCTTTTCCAGGTTCAAAAATTTCAAGTCCTATTGGATGTGCTTTATTCATTTTCTACTGTCGAGTGTGCTAATAGCTCTCAAGTTTGACCACAATACTATCTTTTGTTTACCTCAAGCCTTTTGATGTTCTTCAACAAAAGACACTATAGATTCATATTCTGAGAAGCATATGTATTATATTTCATGACACAATACTCTTTACAACATACTGGTCAATGTGAGCTTCTCTACCTATGATCATGGCCATTACACTTGTAAGGCAAACCAATTATTTCAAGTCTCTTGTAGATTGAAACTTCATGAAATGATACCCTTTATACCATAGTCATCAATATGAGCTTGTGTAGCCATCATAAAGGTGCTTGACACACATATATTGCATTCTTTGTTATATTTTTCCATTCGCACTAATTGTCATCTTCTATTTTTCTCGAGGACAATTTTGGAAAATACATGGATAGGTGTTGGTACTGAAATACCATTTCCTCAATATTTAATGAACTATGGTTTGCATTCTTCAAATATGTAACATCATGTTTACGATATAGATACTTGCATTGGACAACTTTTATTTCAGCCAAAGCATTTTTAGTGTTAAACCATGTTGCATATACTATCAACTTCAAGAGTATAATGAAACAAAATTTAACACAAAAATGCTTTTGCCAAAACCAAACCTCTCCAATTCTACATAGTCAAAAAATCAATGATGTAAATAATGTATGCTTCATTTGGTTCCATGATAAGAATATAATTCCTAGGCTATCAATGTTGTTCTACATTTCATGTAATGTCCATTGAACTATCTAGTGTAGGTACCTTTGATATGCACTAGTATGATTCATTTCGTGAAAGAAAATGACTCATCTATTCATTCAACAAAAAGTGTGTGATGTGCAAGTTGATAAGATAATGACAAATCTAGAACAATCAATTTATAGTTTGAAATTTCAAGTGTACAGTATGGTGCAACATAATATATCCATGATGAATCCTAATTCAAATCATTAATTGAACTAATCTAAATATAAAAGTTGCTATCAAATAGTAATCTTATAAACAAAGAAGTCAATATAAACACGAAGGATACATGGGCTACAAAACATGAAAATAATGAGAGCCAAATTAAAGCATTTAAAACATAGTCACATTCCAAAACCTCTATATTCTCTAAAATACTTACTCATATTGAAAAAATTACATTTGTGATTGTAGTTGTATTATATAAGAATATTGAATGAGTACAAAGATGCATATAGTAAAAAATGTTTGAAAAATATTACACTTATTTTTTTATAGGTTTTGTTCATTATTGCTGAGTAGGAAATGTTAAGACAGTTAAAATGTGAAACCCTACTAGAGGATTATTAAAAAGTGACACTTATTTTTTTATAGGTTTGTTAGTTACATGTTGATGATTCAGAGTCAAGAGTGTCAAATGTTTTTCTTTGGTTTTGTACTTAGAGGCCTATCATATTGATCACTACTAGAGGATAATTAAAAAGTGCAACTGATAAATAAGTATATGGTAGATGTGGTTTTTTACTCTAGCTTAGTTGGATTGGCAGAGAGTGATTGAGCATTCAAATTTGTTGATTAATTGTAGAAATATATGACATAGATAGTTATTTTATGGCATATGTTTATGCACCCTTAAAGGGACTTGATAGAGTAAAAACAGTTCATGCCTTCACTAGCTATGTCACTTGTATCTTTTCGGTCAAAAGATTGATCTAACTTTGATGATTTGGGAGAAAAAATACAATAGAATTCTGAAATGGTCCAAAAAGATGGATTCAAAAAGGTCCTACAAGAACAAAAACCACAGAATTTGATTTGGATTCAAAAACCAAAGAAGGAACATGGAGTATTGTGAAGAGATTTTCATTAATTTGTTGGATGGCTGATAGACCAATCTTCTCATGTTGTGTCTGCTCCTCACTTCATTCAATGAAAATTTGATGGTTATAGTACAGCGGTCCAAGGCTTTTTAGGCTAGGTTATTCAATTCCCAAGGGCTTCGAAATGATCATATTGTGTTGCAACCTTAAAATATTAGAGAAATCAGAGGCCGTTTAGTGACAGAGAGCACCAAATTGATCTTTATTTGGGTATTGGGAAAATGAGGAACAGAGGCAGACTTGGCCGTTTGGTGACAGAGAGCACCAAATTGATCTTTATTTGGGTATTGGGAAAATGAGGAACAGAGGCAGACTTGGAAATGTATGGTGGTGAAGAGTCAGGTTTATGTTGCAGGAAGCACCCAACACAAGCCTCTGGTAAAAAATATTTTGGATTGAAAGAAGAAAGAAGAAGCCTGCCTCAATCTTGTTGTCTGAGGTGACTTCTTGTGTGTGAGATGAAGCAGTAATGTTGGCGGCTTAGAGAGCCAAATTTGAGATTAACCATACTATACAGTTATTAACTACTACTAATCATTATTTGGTTTTGAAGAAACAAATGTATAGCTGAGAACATATGTTTTATAATACTAAACAGCATTAAAATCTATTTACATGTTTGAAAATGAAAATCTTTCCAGATATTCTGAGAAATCCAAAGAAATACAATAGCCATTCAATAAAACATTCTTTATAAATCTGTAAACATTAAAACAATTTTCAATCTCAAAATAATAAAACAAATCTGAGGAAAAGAATGCACCTGTTTAAAATATTGATTCAGCTTATTTTCTTTGTCGAACACTGCAAAGCACTTTAGAAACTCCCAGTTTTTTTCCCACACATTCAGAATTTGCGAACTCATAAGATGTATTTATAAAGCCTTAGATTTTTTTTTGATAACTATGGCAATAAATGAAGATTTGAAGAAAATCTTATTATTGATTTTTTTATCAAAAAACAATCTTCATACAATCATATTGTCGACCATCAGCTGCAATAATGTAGTCAATAGCCTCCATAGTCAATTGCAACAGTACAAAGCACTACCCACTACACCACTCTTCCACATTGAATGCTCTTAAATCCATGTTGTACACTAATAGGTACAATTATTCATTGATTTCTATGTCACTATCTTAAAGTCTCTTCACCAACCGAATAATATGTCAAAAACAAGTTGTCGTGTTTTCATTGTTTTAATTCTAATGTTGGGCTGCACAAAAATTATATTGTTCTCAAACAAAAGAAAAACACTATGCATGAACAGGAAGTTGTATTGTTCTCATTATTATTATTCTAAAGTTGGGGTGCAAAAAAATTATTTCGATGCCAAACCATAAAAATGCACTATGCAGGGATAGTGTTGAAATAAGAATAGATGCCAAAACCATACAATATTAAAATTTATTACATCATCCAAAATATGACTATAGTAATCTATTGTCCAATAGAATTTGACAAAATTCGTGTGAAAAATATTAAATAAATATGACATGAAAAATAAACTTTACAAAAATTTGTACCCATAGTTTAATTCTTGACTTCTATTGGTTGGTATTTGCAAACATAATAGACCTAGGTGAAAGCATAAGTATACCTACCATCGGTAGGAACTAAATAAGGAGTTCTCTAATGAATGATTTATAGGGCACAAAATTTGTTGAAAGTTTCATAAATAGGGTACCCACCCCATTTTGTTTGATCTTGGGGGAAACTATATGGTTAAGCATGCTTGAGTTAGAGTAATATCAAGATGGGTAACCTACTCAAAATTCTTAACACTTCACCTTTTTGAATATTATCTAAATGCAATGAGTACCAAGTGAACCATTCATCTCATAAACAATAAGTTGTTCTCAAATATTATTAATAAAATATGAGTGAATAAGATTGAATTAATAATTAGATTTTCAAAAAAACTCCAAAATTATTTTAGAAATCATAATCATTATATTTCCATAATTATAAATAAAAAAATAAATAAATATGTTATTTATAATTATTATAAAAAAATTCAATATAAACTTTAGTAATTTTGACAAACGTTAATTAAGTTTGAATAATGAACTATTAGAAGTCCTACCTAAGATGCCATTGTTGGAGAGTGAAAATTGTTCTAGCTTTTTTAAGATTTTCTACACCCTCCCACGTGAATGAAAAATACTTGAAAGGTCGTCATTTATTGGTATATTACATCAATAGTTAGACACTATTGAAGAATAGTGTTTGTATATGATTGAGAAAAAAAATCAAATATTATTCAAAATGCTTGCATCATGGAAATATTACTATGCATGACTATTGTCCAATAGAAGTGAAGTAAAATGATTTGTTTAATATTAAAAAAAAATGAAATAAAGATAAACTTTAGAAAATAAAGTCAACATAATTTAATACTTTGCTTTCATTGGTTGATTTGTGTCAAATTAATAGAACTTGTTGAATCCATAAGTATACCTGTCCGGAACGGAACTAATAATATCTTTTCATACAAAAATTAAAAAGTTTTGTTACATCCCACGTAGGAGAGCAAAAGCATGGGTATGGGTGACACAAGGAGAAAAAGACGGGAGATGACCTGCATTTAGTGAGGCATGAAACCCCTGCCATTTTCCGCCAATGTTTCGTGAAGGTATGGGTGTCCCTGAGAAGACTATAGGATGTGGAAAAGATATGGCATGCCGAGGAAAATGGACTCACGACCCACCATAAAAGCATGATTTCAGGTAGTCAGAGATATATTTTCCCTCAAGACGTGAGCAGCAGAGGTCGAAAGAGGGTATGAAGTGAAGAGAGGGCAATGAAAATCGCGCGGGAAGGAGAGCATGGCATGAGGGAGAGAGAACAGAGAAAATTCGCAGTTAGGAATGAATAACAACGCAGAGAGGGAAATAGATTCATAACCCTCCATAAGAAGAAATGTGCGAATGGAGGTGTTTGGGGTTGAGGCGAGTTGCAGAGGTGTTTAGAAGTTGGGCAAGCGACTATAGAAAGATTTCTTCAAGCTTTGTTCACCTTAAACACTTCTTCCGTGCGACTAGAAATCGAAGTGCAATTTCATACAAAGGCGTAGAAAATAGCAAATATTTTAGTTCACGGAAAAATCGGTGACAGTCAGTTGAAGATCCAACCTTGTGCAAAATGAGGGGGTTAGACATAGGGGCATTGGCCTATGTGATCCTTTATACAGGTAAGTTCATATGCCTTGAAAAATCATGATTATTTATAGGAAATTTTAGCTGAGTTTATTTTCTGAGAACCATTCCATGGAGGCCCAAATTCTCTTGATAATCTTTGCTTTTGTCATCTATATTTAAACTCACTCTACCTGCAACGTTCGTTAATGACCATATCTCTTGATCGCTCAACAACCTTTCTTATGAACTCTGCTCATTCTCAACTTCGCACTCGGCAACTTTTGACACTCAAAAGATGTTATACAATTCGTACTGAAGCAAATATTTCATAGATAATAAACTAGAGACTTTTCTTACTTTAATTTAGATTTGGACTACGTAATCGTAAAAGAGAATGGAAGGAAACAATAATGTGAGCCCGTCATATGAGCAACAAATGGAGTTTCGCCCTGCATCATAGAATATCAATATTTCCATAATAGATTTGAGGTAAAAAGGGAAGGTAATGAACTCTCTATTCCGATTGAATATGTGGAATGTTTTTCATATATCAATAATTTATATTCAATAAAAATTTTATCCAGAGCGTAGTCTGTAAATTATAAACCAGAAACTTGAAATATATGCAGTTAGGTAATACCCCTACTATCAATCTAAGTCGCTATGTGGAATCCATCATTTCATTGCGTTTTTTTTCTAACTGATAGTTATACAATTTTGCTGATTTATGAATAAATTGAAAAGTAGTGAACATAATGATTTACTACTCGTAGAATTTATAGACCTAATTTCATATTTTACAGCTAATTATATGGATAACCGTAACCATCAAGTCTATAAAGCTTGAGTAGAATTCAATAAAGAGAAGTTCACATGCAAAATCTCTCTTGAATATGATCAAAAGATTATAAATTTTCTTGTAGCTTCTGTAGCAAGAAATTGGAGATTTTCCATCATTGTAGTTAAAAACTGTTAATTCAAGATGATTTATGCTTATGTGAAAAAACTAGATAATCAATTTAAATTGAATATTATATTTTCTTATTGTTATAAAAACACATTACTATTAAAAATACAACTTATATTCAACTTTAAATGATCATATAACATTTTTCACATTTCATCTTAAAATACAATGTATCTTTTGTGCTCACCTTTTAGGCAAGACAAACATATGATATGAAATACTCTAATGCACATACATTGTCACCCCAATAGTTGTACACATAAGAATAATATTTTTCCACATAATAATAATACTTTTTTAAACGAGCACCTTATTTTATAAATGACACACTTATAAATTAGATACTTGTGATATTTTATATGAAGGAAACAAGTATTTATTTCATTTTAATGAATGTATTTATGATTTTTTATAACATTCTTAAGTTTTCATGTGTTCATGTAACAATATATATTGACTAACATTTGGTTATTTCTTGATTTACATATGAACTAGGCTTTTACAATATATAGTGTAAATATGTTGTAAGACTAAATTATATAACCAAAAAATGAACAATAGGACCCCTCCCAACCATTGGACCCTCTCCCCTAATAGTTGTCAAAGTGACAATAGTTTGGCAGTGTGTAGGTGCACCATATTACAAATAATACATCACATGTTTTTTAACCTTTTCAGGATTGGATAGAAAAAAGGAGGGTCCTATTGTGAATGACATGACATTGCCAACCAATGACATAATGAGAAATAGTTGTTAGACAAATACTAGTATGAGAGATAGTGTGATAGTGCCATGTAGCCCCAAAATGATATCACACTATATGAGGCCCAAGACACAAAGGAGGAGATCATATAATTGCCATCTAACCAAGGATTGAAACTAGATCCATAACAATAAAAAGAAAAGAGCCTTGGGTGATCCTAACAAATAAGAGAGCAACACAAACCTCTCGCAAACTACTAGGTCAAATAAAAGAAACAACTAGAGGCCAAGACCTGGAATAAGTAGTGTGCAACAAACATGATCGTAGATGGAGCTTAGGGAAGAATCTAGAACATGAGATCATTAAAAAGGCCTAGCAAGAAATGAGAAGGACCCACCAAAGACTACCAAAATATAGAAGGAACTTATCTAATATATCATTCAATTATTGGAAATTATCTTTTAAGATTATTTTTCAAACTTATCAAATGTATCATCCAATCCTCTAACTTATCTTTTAATTTTGTTATAAAGTAAATTATTAGATTCTTTTAATATTATCATCCCTCCCATCATCTATGACTAATAACTCTTCATAAAATTTATTTTAGTTTTTTTATATATTTAAATATAATAAAATAAAAATTATTACATTATTTTGATATATACGTTTATCTATTTCAATTGTAGAGAAAAAATTTAACAAAATTGTATGATAAAAATAGTACATGTAAAATAATAACAGGATAATTAGAAAGTAAAGGTAATGTATAATATTTTTGTTTGGGAAAGTCTTTTAAAGTAAATAACTTAATAAAATAAAATAAAATGTATTATATAAACTCAACCATTCTCCAATACATTAAGAAAAAAATCTCTTTCTTTATTCTTAAACACATTGAATGCAATTTTATGCACTGTATATCTGAAAAATTGTGGCTTCTTATCCATCCATCTTTTTCCAATGAAAATATGCAATATTATTTTTCATTAAACAATATATTAATTATACATATTTATATAACATTATAATACAGGTGCTTCTTCTTCGATCGGATTAAGATCAATTAGTGCTCTCATAAGATCTTCCATGCCTGTAAGGGAGGACACATTTTAATGAAAACAAACATTTTTCAATCCTTTATGTCAATTCAAAGCCCTAGTGGATTCCCAAAATGCCATTACACATCCTCAATCCAAAGCAATCCCATTTCTTTGAGAAATTCCATAGCAATTCCAGTCAAGTTGAAGAGTTTCCTGTTTGTTCCCTTGCGAGATGTCATCCACAGCCCATGTTGAAACCCATCTCGATGTTGTTGAGAAACTCATGTCCAATGGATTCAACCACCTTGACCCCAATGAACGCCCCCAAATGGCTGAGGTTTCTTATTCTTATAGCATTCCAGTAATAGACCTCAAAGATTTAGAGGGTCCTGGTAGGAAATCGGTGGTGAATGATATCAAGCGTGCATGTGAGGAGGATGGTTTCTTCCAGGTAAAATATAATTTTTTTCTCTTTTCCCTTAATCAAGCTTATCTGGTTCTGCTTTAATTTGTTAAATACATGTTATGAAACATCCAGATTGTGAACCATGGGGTGCCGGAGAGTCTAATGAAAAGCATGATGGACGTTCCCAAAGAGTTCTTCGAAATGCCCCTAGAAGATACAAGGAAATTGGTGAGGCTTTCTACAAGCTTCAACATCACCAAAGACAAATTCCTTAACTGGATGGATTTTTTAACACAGTCATGTCATCCTCCGGAAGAATTCATCCATGCATGGCTCAAAAACCTGCAGCCTACAGGTAGTAACGAAGAATCCCAAATGAACAAAATTTCTCTCAAGAATTTTAAAAGAAGCATCAGAAATGAGTCTTTTACTTATTTTGTAATGCAGAGAGATTGCAGGGAGGTATGCTAAGGAAATAAGGGTCCTCACTTTAAGGCTCTTAGGCTGCAATTTCTGAAGCTATGGGGCAGGATTCTGATTATTTGAATACAACTTTAAGAAGTATAGAACATAAATTAGTATCCTTCATGCCCAAATCCAGATCTCACACTTGTCGTAGCACCTTATTCGAATCCAGTATTTAACATTGGAAGATTTGGCGGGCTGGATAGAATCCAGCATTAACATTACTGACAATAATTGTTTTTTTAAACGTTTTTAATTGAAGTTGATGATTTGTTAACAGATTCTCGCTTAAGAATCTGCCAGAAGAATTATACCCGACAACCCACAAAGCAGCAAAAAGGACGGGGAGCGAGAATCTACAGTCAAATAGCCGTTAGTTTTATCTCGGAGGATTTTCTTTGTGAAGAACAGTCATATCTGTAAGTGTTTTTAAGTGTTGAGGAGTTACGTTACAGTCATCTTCGCGCTTAGGTGTTTAGGCCGGAGAGTTCATTTTTAAATGTTAAAGGGTCAATTTCATGGTTTAGAAGCATCTAAGAATTTAATATTTAGTTCGGAGGGTTGATTTTCAGGGCTTTACATAAATTTGGAGGAAAAACGCTGTGTGCAAACATGGCGACGGCTACTCGTAGCACAATGGAACTAATGCTGGAGTCTTTAAAGATGCAAGAAGAAAAGCCTAAGGACATTCCTCCGGCTTTGCCTTCTAGACCCACGTCAAAAGGTCGACTCCCGTCTAATGTCAGAATGAGAAGATCTTCATTGTCATCTGTACGACCTTCTTTCTTCTCTGTGCACGATGAAATAGAATACCCGGTTTTGAAACAGATAAGTCAAGCAGCGATTACCATTCAGAAAGAAGTAAGGCGTAGAATTGCTAGAAAAAGTTATGCAAGAACTTTAAAAATGGTGATCCTGATCCAGGCAGGTAAAATGATGTTATTGTTTTGTACATTTTGTATGCATATAATTTTATAGTTTGTATTGATAATATTGTACTGAAGATAATAAGCACGAGTGGTCTTTTGCAGTGACTCGAGGATGGCTTGTTAGAAGACACACTGACATATATCAGCAGCAGTTTTATGTTCTTGCAGAGAAATACGTTATGGATCTAAATCCAGGCAGAAGAAATGAGATACATCCTGAACATAAGCAGGTAAAACTTGTGATACTTTTCAGACAGTACAAAAATATGAGGTACTAGGACGAATGGTTTAGACTATAATTTTCATCTCTGTATTATTTAAAGTATAATTGAACGGTTTTTATCTATCTTCTATCTTTCTGATTCTTGGTTTTGTTGTGGCAGTCATCTGAAGATGGGTTTGAAATGAGCCTTGCTGCTGAAACCAAGAAAAATCTTAATCCCAATGAAAAACTTCAGAAAGTGAAGAGTACATTTGAAACATGGAAAAAAGCCTGCAAAGTTCGATTATGTGAGACCAAGACAGTACTGCAAAAACTAGGACAGAAGGCAAAGTTTCTCGGCATTGCGATAGTGGATAGAATAAGGAATTTGGTGAAGGGAGGTTGCAGTCACCCACCTGATGAAAGAGTTTGAACAAATAAAAAAAACAAAGAGAAAATGGTGGGGAAAAGAATCAGCTAGAAATTTTATTAACAACTTTTTTATCAATATATTTTTCTGAAGGAACCTGGTTTTTCAAAGGTTATGTTGTCAAATTTCTTCTAGAAAAGAGGATGTTGGTCTTCACAAATGTAAAAACTTGATATTATATTGTAAAAAATTTATTGTTGCTAAATAACACATTGGTTTGATGCTTTAGAGGTTGAGTTTTTTCCCAATGTATATCTATATGTTATTCTCTTTCTTGTGGTTAACATTATTTCTCTCTTATTCTTTCTTTTATTTGTATTGTTTAAATGCCAAAATGCTACTAAAATTTATGTAGATCTAATTAATGTGTTAATATCATTGAAGAGTTAATATGGAAATGTTTACAATTCTTAATTAAAAAAAAAGATTTGATTTAATTGATAAGGGTTTTGTTGGTACTTTTTTTTTAAATGCATAGGGCGAAGGACAAGAAAACCCTTTGGAGGTCACTTGAAGTTGTGTTGAGAGAAAATCACAATGAGGCAAATCAATAGATAATAAGTAATTTTTGTTACTTCAAGCAATGGTGAGAATTTCCTCAAATCCTCACCCTGTCTCTCAATTTGGGGTTTGGATGACTTTTTTTACTAATTAATAGACTAAGGATGTAGAAAGATTCCTTGAAGATTCATCTTATAAAAAATGGCTTCTTAAGGGGAAGACTAATTTTGATGACAAGAGAATCACTAATTCTTTGAAAAAGATTTGATTCTCTAATTTTTTGTTTGCTCATATTGTATCCTTTTTGGCATGTATCTTGTTATCTTGTCTCCTTCGTTTATCCAAACACATTAGTGTTAGGAGTGCACTCATACCGCCTACCTTTTTTCGTGATTAGTCTATAATATTTCTTTGAAATAATATATCTTCTAATAAAAAAATTAGAAAGTTTGTCACATCCCACATAGTCAAGCCTAAAGAAAGATAGTCAAGGAGAGTAAAGGCATGCCTGTATGGGTGACACAACAAGATAAAGGATGGGAGATGACACATTTAGTGAGGCATGGAACCCCTACCATTTTCCTTCAATGTTTCTTGAAGGTATGAATGTCTCTTCTTTTGCATGAGAAGACTATAGGATGTGGTATAGATATGGCACACAAAGGAAAATGGACTCACAACCCACCATAAAAGCATGATTTCAAATAGTCACAAAGATATATTTTCCCTCAAGATGTGAGCAGAAAAGGTCGATAGAAGGTATGATGTGAAGAGGGCAATAAAAATCATGCGAGGAGAGAATGGCATGAGAGAGAGAGAGAGAACAAAGAAAATTTGTAGCTAGAAATGAAGGACAACACACAAAGGGAAATAGACTCATAACCCTCTATAAATCTGCAATTTTTGGCTCCATTTTAGGAAGAAAAGGTTGAAGGAAGATGTGAATGGAGGTGTTTGGGGCTAAGGGGAGTTGCAGAGGTATTTAAGTTGGGAAAGTGACTATAGAAATATTTATTCAAGCTTTGTTCACCTTAAACACCTCTTCAATACAACTAGAAATCAAAGTGCAATTTTATACAAAGGGTGTAGTAAATAGCAAATATTCTATTTCATGGAAAAAAGTAGTACTCATCAGTTTGAGATTGAACATTGTACAAAATGAGGTGGTTAGACATAGGGTCCCATTGTGAAAATGGTAGTGAAAAACCCACAAACTTAAAATATTGCAACACAAATTAGTTACAAAGAAATACAAAAGAAAATTAAATGGAATTTAATAGAATAATAGACAAGAAACAGATTTATGTGATAAAACCTTGACAATATGCAAAGGAAATATCCATGGGGCAAAGTAACAGTATTCTTATTGCTTAGAGAAATTGATTACAACCTGCCTTCATACAACTACTATTCTTCAATTACAACTTATTAAAAAAATATTTTTTCCTTCAAGGCAACAAGATATATAATATCTTCAACCTGTGTTAAACTTAGAAAAAACCAAGTTTTCTTTTATTGCTTTGTTTTTTATGTTTTTAAATCTTTATCTTTTTCAAAGATAATATTTTCATTTTTTTATTTCCTTTATCTTTTCCAAAGATAAAACTCTGCTTTATTTCTAATATTGCTATCATTATCCAACAATCTCCACCTTGACAAAAATTTACCTAATACTTGCCCATGCCCATTCATCACCTTTTTTGCAAGCCAAGAGAAGTCAAACACCACTTCAACTTCTCTAGCTGTACTAGTTTTGTAAACATGTCTGGACAATTTTCTAGTGTATGAACTTTCTTAAGAGCTACACCATCTCCATCAATAACCTGTCTTACAAAATGGTATTTAATCACAATATGCTTAGTCCTACTGTGATAAGTTGGATTTTTAGTTAGATGTATAGCACTTTTACTATCACAAAATGCAATCACCTTATCTTGCACTTTTTCAAACTCATCCAAAAACCAAATTGCCTCTTTGCATGCATGTGATACAACCATATACTTTGCCTCAGTAGTGGATAGAGAAATTTTTTCTTGAAGCTTTTACATCCAACAAATAGGTTCCCCTACAAGAGTAAAGACATATAACCTGATGTAGATCTCATTTTTTCCAAATCACCCACAAAATCTAAATCAACATAACCTCAAATTGAATCACTACAACCACCAAAGGTGATACAATAATCACTTGTGCCTCTAAGATATCAAAGCACCCATTTCATTGTTGCCCAATGCTCTTTAATTGGATTTTCCATTTATCTACTAAAAACACCAATTGCATGTGAAATATCTAGTCTTGTACATACCATCACATACATTAAACTTCCTACTACATTAGCATACGATACACAAGACATATAATCCTTTTCTTCTTTATTACTAGGACATAAACTTGAAGAAAGCTTAAAATGAGAAGCTAAAGGGATATTTATTGGTTTCAAATTTTCATACCAAATCTTATGAGGATCTTCTCCACATACTTCTACTGCGATAACCAAAACTTACTATGTTCCCTGCCTCTATGTATTTCCACACCGATTTTTTTTTGCTACTCCTAGATCCTTCATATTAAAATTCCTAGCCATTTGAGCCTTTAACCCATTGATCTCAACTATGATTTCTCTTGCTACAAGCATATCATCAACATATAATACCAAGATAATGAATAAACCATTTTTCAAACTTTTAAAGTAAACACAATGGTCATACTCACTCCTTGTAAAATTTTGGCTCACCATGAAGGAATCAAACTTCTTGTCCATTGCCTAGGAGACTACTTCAAGTCATACAATGACTTTTTGAGTAACTTGTAAACAAATTTCTTGTTACAATCTTGAACAAACCTTTCTGCTTGTTCCATATACATCTTCTCATCCAAATCTCCATATAAAAATATTGTTTTAACATCTAATTGTTCCAACTCAAGATCAAGTAAAGCAACAAGTGCTAAAACAACCCAAATAGAAACTAGCTTAACAATTGGTGAAAAAAATTCATGAATATCAATACCTTCCTTTTGAGAATACCTTTTTGCTACTAGTCTTGCTTTGTACCTTTCAACTTTATCTTCAAATCCCTTCTTTAATTTGAAGACCCATTTGCAACCAACAACTTTCCTACCCTTTGGAAGTTCTACCAGGTCTTGGATATTTTATTCTTCTCCAAGAAATCCACTTCTTCTTTCATTGCTAGTTTCCATTTAGTATTTTCAGCACCATCCACTACTTCTTAATAACAACTTGGTTCCCCATTATTAGAAATCAAAGCAACAAATGAAACATAATCATCATACCTTTTAGATGGATTTCTAACCCATGTATATCTCCTTAGATCTACTTGTGGAATCTTCACACTTTCCTATAGATTTTTTGCATCCTCATCTTCTTCTTCGGAAGCTTCTTCTTGCTCCCTATTTTTTGTAGATGGATGAGTTTCTAGTTAAATTTGTTGATGTTGAGGTACTTGTTCCTTTTTGAAATAAACTTCTACAATATCTAATTTTATGAGAGGAGATTCATCAAATACTACATCTTTGCTAATAATAACTTTGTGGGTAATAGGATCCCATAATCTGCACCCCTTAATTCTATCACCATAACCAACAAAGATATATTTTTTAGATTTGGGATCTAATTTAGAATGCCCAAAAACACCTGAATGAATGTAATCTAGAATACCCTTGCTTGTATGACTCACTGCTTCAAACTTTTATCTACATTGCTTCCCATAAACACAATGCTTGCAAATATTCAAATTCAGAGATTTTAAATTTGGAAGTAACTTACCGTTTAATAGTACCTTCAATCCTTTCGCACTCACATGACCCAGTCATTAATGCCATAAATGAGTAGATTCATTTTCTTCCTTAGATACCATTTCTGCTTCATTTATTATAGTACTCTTTTCTAGCTTGTAAATGTTTCTATAATTTGTAGCCTTCACGACCACCAAAATGCCCCTGGACAGTTTCATTGATCCACCTCGACTTGTAAATTTATAACCTCAAGAATACAAAACTCCCAAGGAAATTAAATTCTTTTTGAGTTCTAGTACATGTCTTACCTTTGTTAATGTCCTCACAATACCATTAAAAATTTTAATCTTAATACTTTGAATCCCAATAGTCTTAAAAGAAAAATTATTTCCCATAAGAACAACACTTCCATTAATAGCTTGGTAAGAAGAAAAAAAATTATTATATGAAAACATGTGTTTAGCAACACCAGAATCTAATAACCATTCCTTATGATACTGTAAGGAGTTACAAACAGATAAAACTTTATGAACTATAATTGAACTTGTCTCAACCAAATTTGCTTCCTTTTTGGAGTTATCATTGTCTTCTTTCCTCTTCCAAAAATATTTCTTGAGATTCCCTAATTTATCGCAGTACTAACATTTTCCGTTACCCTTTTTTACTTTTGACTTAGATCTAGATGTACCTCTCGAATATTCCCCTTTATTTGTGGATTGGCCCCTAACCACCATTGCTTCTGATGTGGAGGTTTCTATGTTAGATTTCCTTTGCACCTCTTTAGACAACAAAGCTCTCACAAATAATCAAAATCAAGGGTGTTAGTTGTACTAAAGCTAATGGAAATGACTAAGTGATTCCAAGATTCAAGCAATGAACACAATAATGTAACTGCCTTGTCTTCATCTTCAACTTTTACACCCATACTAGCTAATTGGTGTATAAAAGAATTGAAAACATTTAAATGATCAACAATTTTTATACCTTCTTTCATTCACAAACTATACAACTGCCTCTTCAAGTAGATTTGATTTGTCAAGGACTTTGTCATAAAAAAACTCTTTATTTTAATCCATAAGCTTGCTACTATTTCCTCTTCAATAATATTGAAAAGAACATCATTTGTTTAACACAACTAAATTGTGCTAAGAGCTCCTTTATCAAGATCCTCCCAATCTTCATCAGTCATGTTTGCAGATTTCTTTGACTTTCCTACCAACACTTTGTGCAGTCCTTGTTGCACTAACAAATCATGCATCTTGAGTTTCCATAGCTCAAAATTATTCTTCCCATTGAATGTATCCACCTTGAACCTTACATTTGAAACCTTTGCCATCTGATACTACAAAAAAAGCACCAAATCCTAACATAGGTGCTGCAAAATAATTGCTCTAATACCACTTGTGAAAATGAAAGTGAAAAACCCACAAACTTAAAATATTACAGCACAAATTATTTGCAAATAAATAAAGAAGAAAATTAAATGGAATAATAGACAAGACACAAATTTATGTGGCAAAGTCTTGACAATATGCCACTTGGGGAAACATCCACAGGGAAAAGTATCGATATTTTGATTGCTCAAATAAACTGATTGCAGCCTTCACATAGTTGCTGCTCTTCAATTACAATCCATTACAATAATATTTTTTCCTTCAAGGTAACAACATATATAATATCTTCAACCTGTTTTAAAGTTAGAAAAAACCCCGGCTTTATTTTAATTTCTTTGTTTTTTATGTTTTTAAATCTTTATCTTTTTCAAAGATAAGATTCTCCTTTCTTTATTTCCTTTATCTTTTCCAAAGATAAAACTCTGCCTTATTTCTAATATTGTTGTCATTATCCAATAGGGCCTTGGTCTTTGTAGTTCTTTGTACAAGTAAGTTCATATTCCTTTGAAAAATCATGATTATGTATGGGAAATTATAGCTAAGTTTTGTTTTATGAGAACCATTCCATGGAGGCACAAATTCTCTTGATAATCTTTGCTTTTTCCATCTATATTTACCCTCACGAGCTACCTACAATGTTTTTTAATTATCATATCTTTTGATTGACCCATGATTTCTCAACAATTTTTCTTGTGAACTCCACTCGTTCCAAACTTCTCACTAGGAAGCTTTCTTGACACTTGTTGCATGTTATACAAGTTGTATTGAAGATAATAGTTCATGGATAATATAAACTAGATATTTTTGTTACTTTGAATTAGATTTGGACTATGTACTCATAAAAGAGAAGGGAAAGAAACAATAATGTGAGCCCTTTTGATGAACAAAAAAATGGAGTTTTTCCCTTCATAATAGAATGTACCACTATTTATGTAAAACATTTCCATAATAGATTTATGGTTAAAAGGGAAAGTAATGAACTATCTATTTCTTGAGATTGAATAAATGGTGTTTTATGTGGCATGTTTTTGATATACATATACATACATACATACATACATACATACATACATACATACATACATACATACATACATACATACATACATACATATATATATATATATATATATATATATATATATATATATATATATTAGAGCATATTCTTTGCAAACTATAAACAAGAAAATTGAGATATATACAGTTAAGGAATACCCCTATTACCAATCTAAGTACCTATGTCAAATCCATCATTTCACTGTGGTCATTTTTAAATGATAGGTTGCATGATTTTGCTAATTTATGAATAAATTGAAAAGTAGTGAACATAATGATTTGCCACCATTAGAAATTATAGACCTAATTTCATATTTTAAAGCTAAATTATATGGCTAGCAATAACCACCAAATTTACAAAGATTGAGTAGAGTTCAATGAAGGAAAATTCATATGCAAACTCTCTCTTGAATATGTTCAAAAGATTATAAATTTTCTTGTAGCTTCTATAGCATGAAATTGGGGATTATCCATCATTGTAGTTAAAAATTGTTAATTCAATATTATTTATGCTTATGTGAGAAAAGTGGATAATCAATAAATTGAATAGTATATTTTCTTAATCTTAATTATGATGCAATTCTATTGAAGGATATAAATTTCAATAGCGTTGTTTGTATATATAGGCCACAATATAGAATGATATTAAATAAAATGAAAGCAATCCTTTATAAGTATTTGGGGAATCGAGATCTATAGGTAACTAATATCTAGTATGGTGCTCAAGATATTGAATGTAATAATATTTGATATGTGAAAGTTTGGATTATGAGAAATTCATAAACAAGTAATTTTTTATAGTCAAGTCTTGATTATTTCAATGTCCAAGGGTGTGGAATTTCAAGTAGACAATGGTGGGCTCCGGACAAAATAGGATCTTACCTTTATACCTGTATGTTTAGACTCCAAAGTGAGACAAGGTAGCAAGGAAGCCTAGGTTAAATTATCTCTAATGATAAGAACACCTTATAATATGATCCAAGAATAAAACACACCTAATATGTAAGATTTTGCATAAAATCACTTAATAATGTAGGTGTAAAGGACTTCATTAATGGAACTAAAACCATGGTTGTACCTAATGGTTGCATGATTAAATACAAGGAAACTATCATTTAATTTGAGGTGAGAGATAAAACATTTGTAATCATGTCATGTGTCATGTCCTAATATAACTTATTACTAATCATCAAGATCATAATTAGTTATAAGTGGTGAGTGTGAATATTACATAGTTAGTGAACTGGACTAATATAAGAGTAATGGATTGTGCAATAAAGTAAATGAGATCAAAGGGTTAAGAATATTATTATTCATATTATTTAATGTGCATCTACATAAAATGATATAATGGGTACAATGTGGCCCATTTGTCTCCTATATGATTTGAACATTGATCATGGGTTTACAAGAAAGTATGTAATTATTGTTGTATGTATTTTGAGGTCTAGAAATATGTTCTATACAATTATGATACTTGATTTTATAAAAACATATTATGGGTGGGAAACCTCACATGGACCCATGTCGAAGCTTTTGACATAATTGATGCATGGAACGATATTTTGACTACTTATAGAGATGTATACTCTTTATCAATGTCCTTATATTAGATTCAATCAAGATTGACTAACAACCTCGTACCTTGGTATTGTTGGATCTGCATGCTTGGAGAGATATATCGAGGATAACAATATTCTTAAAAATACCTATTCCACCTATATATTCCATGCGAGAGAATCTTAATATGAATCTAGAACCTCAATGTGTTTGGAAAGAAAATTAATATTATTTCTAATGCTTAATGAACTCCCTTGGGTGTAAAATCATATTACCCTTATTTATTGATTGTACAAGGGGTTTTCTAATTCCAAGTCTAGATTCCTTGAAAAAATACTGTATAGAGAAATATGTGTGACTTTGATCCTATTTGGAAGAAGGTATGTAGGTAGTCCTTGGGTAGAGGATGTTGCACTATGACCTCAAGTTTGTAGGGGGGGTGTTAAGGAGATAAATCCAAGGTTTGTAAATTGTTCCTAACTTTTTTGACCTTCTCTCTTTTGTAGGCTTCAATTTGAGGTTGAAATGGGTATTAAATAGTTATGAATGAGTTAAGGAAATATGATAAGATGCATTTAATAAATAATAAGCTTTTGAATAATAATTAGAATGAAGTGAATGTATTTGACTACCTTATAGTTGATTTTTTTGAGTATAGGCCATCTTGTGTTGGTTCAATGTTTTCTTATTTGTTTGTGTAATTCAACTATAGACCTAGAGGACTCTATACATAAGATCCTAAATCTATTGATTTTAATATACTCCAATACTTGTGAATCATGTTGTGTAAGTCCTAAGCTAGAGATGAGCCAAGTGTTAACCTCTAGGATATTTGAGCAGTGACAAAAAATCATTGGACCATTCCATTGATTGATGCCTAAGCTATTGTTAGGGATTAATCGACATTCACCTAGTTCAAAAAGGTGAAGGTAGTGGGATATCCTAGTTATGATATGGTAATGGTTGCATGTGTAGTTACCCTACCATGTAGGTAGTGGTAATTGGATCTAACCATTGTATTGGGAGGGTTCATTGGTAGTGACCTATAGCACGAGGGTGATTAATGCCCAATGTTATCCAAGTTGTGAAGAAGATAACTGACAATATTGAACTAAGGTCACAAGGTGGTATTTGTTAGAAGCTACTTCATCCCAAGTGTAAAAACTCATCATCGGTGGCCTATAGGTGATTGAAGTTAGAATCCATTGAGCTATGGTAGGTTCATTAATTTTAGAAGCACTTGGGTTGAGGATGAACCCCTCATGTATTATTGGATGCACTAAAGTATGTTCCCAATTTACTGATGGTGTAGAAGATTGGGGAAAAGTATGGACCCACAATGTAGTGTGCAATGCATCAAAATTCCTTTTCTACCTGGGATGAACTATGGATAAGTGTTAATCAACCATTGTATATGTTTCAATCATTCATTGTGTATATGTTAGTCACTCATTATGTAAATGGTCTCAAATTTTGTGTACATTATTATTGATGCCCTTGCTAGTGATGATATCTAGTAGCATGGGCTGCTTTTTTATCATCATAGTTGGTGGTGGATTAGTAGAAGGATGGGACCCACAATGTAGTATACGATGCAATGATATTCCTTTTCCAAGTGAAATCTACTTATAGGTTTGTTTTTTTGAATTAGATAGTGGAATGCTACATGCAAAAGGTTGTATGTATTTCCACTTTACTAGTTTTTCTTTATGTGAACATGCGATGTATTGTGTGGATTGTTCACATTGTAAATATTTGATGTATGCTTAAGTTATTCATTGTTGTACTTTGATATACACATGAAATAATCACCATTTTACTAGTGATGTGCGTATGATACATTCACCATTGTACTTGTGATGTGAATATGAGTTGGTCATGGTCATACTTGTGAGGTATATGAGTTAATCACATGCATATATAATGTATGCTAGAGACAATCATGGGTTATGTTATCTTTTGATTATGGTATGATATAACCCTTTTGTATTTGTTTTATGTTTATACACTAATGGTTGATAATGTTTGGTATGATCCAACAATTGATGGAAAATTATTAATAGTTTATTATAATTGGCTAAGTTGATAGTTTATGCTTAATGAATATTCGTGTTTTAAAGGTGATATAAAAGATTTCATACAAGAGGATAGAACTAAATCCCTCTAATATTGGTGGGTGAACTAAGAAGCCTCTATTTTCCCACAAGGGGATACATAGTCAGGGTCATCATGAACCCTCGATGTTTAGCTTTGGGTATAGGGATGACCCTAATATTTTTTACTTGTCTTTTTGTGAGGGATTCATTTGTACATCAATACCTAACATGGAATAGTAGTTACGACTGATGCAGGAGCATCCATGGTCAAGAAAAACCTTCATCAATCAAAAAGAGTATTTAAATTTAATTTTCCTAGGTTTTGATGGCCAAATTGACACATCAACACAGGCAAGATTGTAAACACTGTTAACTGTCCTAAAAAATACAACAAATCACGAAATCTATCATCTTCCAAGGTCTTGGGAGTTGGTTCACAACTATGTTGAGTAACTTAGTGTTATAAATGGTTGAAATTTTCAAGGGGCCTATTGGTTTATGATAACAAACTAGGGAGTATTTCAAAATGAAACTAAACTAACAATGATTTTTAAATAACAACAAAAGATATCACAAAGTTTCTAAGAGGAAACGTGAATGATTACTCATTCTATTAGCTGGACATGCAATTCTTTAAGGAATATTTTTAAATCAAAACTAACAAATGAATCAATTTGTAAAGATTACACAATCACATCCATTCATAGTGAGGAATAAATAATGTATTTCATTTCATTTAACATATCCAAACATATTGCATCAATTTGTTTTATATATTTTTTGTTCTGATAATGAATTGTAGATCAATAGTAACAACAAAAATATCATTCATAGTGATATTCAAAAGATGGCTTTAAATCTGGTTCCTTTTATTTCTTTTGAAACAAATAAGAAACGTTTACAACTTTAGCAAGCTTCACTAGTACTGCACATAAAAACTTTATCTTTAGACTCACTTATTAAACTAAAATTGTAGAAAATTAACTAAGTGTTGAAAAATCTAGAAATTGCTTATAGCCTAAGGACTACAAATATTGCTTCAATTTGTCGACCTTTACAATCAAGAAGTTTTTACAATTATAGAATATGAAAATTAATTTTCCCTCCAAAACTAGGAGACTTGCAGCCAAAAAAATTTGGGCACCCAACATGTAGATCCACAAAAATAGGGGTGTGGTCA
>VDFB02364803.1:0-40231 GCA_007258455.2 Sequoia sempervirens
ACATGTATGAAAAATGTGGTAGCATCGACAACTGTCACCATTTGATATTTATGCAGTTGTAGTATGTTTTGTGCAATGTAATCAGCGATATGAATATAACCAACAAAAATCTATTTTCTATAATTCATGGATTGAACTTTGTATATTATTTGCTCTCAATGTCTGTATGCTATGGAAATGCCATTACATTTTTAAAAAAAGTAGTTTCTTACTATTTTTCTTCAATTTTTTATGGTTTTTTGTAAATCTACCAAAAAACCCTAGTTTTTCTACCAAAAAACAATATTTTGAAAAAAATCAACTAAAAATAAACAAATCTAATTGAAAATTTGATAAAAAATAAAGAACTTTACCTATTAGAGATGGACTCCAAATCGGATATCGGATTTCGCTCTCCACTGTGCGCCCGCCGCCGATGAGCCGAAAACAAATGAGAATGACTGTTGGTCGCGGGCCTTTTTTTATATATATACTTAACAAAATCGGATATCCGATTTAAATCGGATATCTGATTTGGATCGGATATCCGATTCCCAGAACTAAGTTTCCCTTTGTCTGGATCGGAATGAGTGTTTTTTATATACTTCAACAAAATCGGATATCCGATTCCTAAAACTAAGTTTTCCCTCTGCCTCGGTAGTCACCCCAGCTCCAAAAGTCAACTCACCATTTTCGCGTTTTTGAGTCGTAGAAACACGTATTTTTTCCTCCATTGCCACTTTTTGGCATACCATGATCACGCACATACTTGAGCAAGGAAGTGGAAGTCTTTGAAAAAATGCCTCCAAAGGAAATGTGGTTTCATGGTGATGGAATGGCATGATAGATGCGACAAACAAATTACTATGGATTGTCATGGCATTCCATCACTAATGGGACCACATTTCTTTGAGGCTTTTTTCAAACGGTTTGTTGCCTTTTTCTATGCTATTGCTTATTAGTATGCTTTGATAGATTTTTCAAGCATCCATGGCTTGTTGGAAACACCTATTTTAGGCTTTTAACCATAGCAACAAGGAAGTGAACTGTTTGATAAAATGTTTTGGTAAATATGTATGATAAATGTAGTAGCATAGACAAGGTAACGAACTGTTTGAAAAAATGCCTCAAAGAAATGTGGTCTCATGGTGATGGAATGCCATTACAATCCACAACAATTTGCTTGTCATGGAATTCCACCACCGTGAGACCACATTTCTTTGAGGCATTTTTTTGAAATAGTTCATTCCCTTGTCTATGCTATTGCTTACTATTATGCTATGATAGTTTTTTTCTGAGCATCCATAGCTTGTTCGAAAGCACCTATTTTAGTATTTTAACCATAGCAACAAGGCAATGAACTGTTTGATAAAATGCTTTGATAGACATGTATGAAAAATGTGTCAGCATAGACAAGGCAGTGAACTCTTTGAAAAAATGCCTTAAAGAAATGTGGTTTCATGGTGATGGAATGGCATGACAAGCAAATTGCTATGGATTGTCATGGCATTCCATCACCATTGAGACCACATTTATTTGAGGCTTTTTTTCAAACAGTTTGCTGCCTTTTCTATGCTATTTCTTATTAGTATGCTTTGATAGATTTTTCCAAGCATCCATAGCTTGTTTGGAAGCACCTATTTTAGGCTTTTAGCCATAGCAATAGGGAAGTGAACTGTTTGATAAAATGCTTTGGTAAACATGTATGATAAATGTAGTAGCATAGACAAGGCATCAAATTGTTTGAAAAAATGCCTCAAAGAAATGTGGTCTCATGGTGATGGAATGCCATGACAATCCCACAACAATTTGCTTGTCATGGCATTCCACCCATGAACTCCTGGTTTGACCCCTCAAATAGTTCATTCCTTGTCTATGCTATTGCTTACTATTATACTATGATAGATTTTTTCTAAGCATCCATAGCTTGTTCGAAAGCACTTGTTTTAGGATTTTAGCCATAACAACAAGGCAATGAAGCTACATTTGATAAAATGCTTTGATAGACATGTATGAAAAATGTGTCGGCATAGACAAAGTGAACTCTTTGAAAAAATGCACTCAAAGAAATGTGGTTTCATGGTGATGGAATGGCATGGCCGAATCATCATGACAAAGAAAATTGCTATGGATGTCATGGCATTCCATCACCGTTGAGACCACATTTCTTTGAGGCCTTTTCAAACAGGTTCTTGCATTTTCTATGCTATTGCTTATTAGTATGCTTTGATAGATTTTTTTCCAAGCGTCCATGGCTTGTTTGGAAGAACTTATTTAGGATTTTAGCCATAGCAACAAGGAAGCAAAGCTGTTTGATAAATGATTTGGTAAGCATGTATGATAAATGTAGTAGCATGATCAAGGCTGACAAAATTTGTTTCAAAAATTCCTCAAGAAATGTCGTCTCATGATGGAATGCCATGATATCCTAACAATTTAACTTGTCATGGAATTCCCACCACCATGAGACCACATTTCTTTGAGAACTTTGACCCTAACCGATTCATTCCTTGTCTATGCTATTGCTACTATTATGCTATGATATAGATTTTCCTAAGCATCCATAGCTTGTCCTTTGGCTGCAGTATTTTAGGCTTTTAGCCATAGCGGCAAGGCAATGTAAGGCTGATAAAATGTTGGCATGTATGAAAAATGTGTTAGCATAGACAAAGTGATGAACTCTTTGAAAAATGCACCTCGAAATGAGGTCTCATGGTGGTGAGTTGTGATAATGAAATGATTTTGATTGTCATGGCATTCCATGAGGTCATGAGAGCTCATTTCTTTGAGGCATGTTTTCAAAGATTTCACTTCCTTTTCTATGATATTGCTTACTATTATGATTTTGATAGATTTTTTCCAAGCATCCATAGCTTGTTCGAAATCACTTCTTTTAGGCTTTCAACCATAGCAATAAGGCAACACTTGAACTATTTGACAAAATGCTTTGGTAGACATTTATCAAAAATGTGTTAGTATAGACAAGGCAGTGAACTATTTGAAAAAATGTCTCAAAGAAATGTGGTCTCATAGAATGCCATGACAAGCAAATGCAATTGGCAGCTACTCCTAGTTATTAGTTATGTAATGTGAAGTAATTGCATAACTGCTTAGGTTGACTTTGTAAAAACTATATTGTAATTGAAATTTTGGTCATCTATCAACATCTAGTTATTAGTTATGCAATGTGAATCAATGTTTTTAGTTTGAAAGATGTGCAATGCAATGCAATCAATGTTATGAATATATATTACAAAAATCTATTTTTTACTAAGTTACCGGTTTGGTTTTGGGTTTGACAACCCGGTTCGCCGGTTCGAGAAATTTTTGTTTTGGGGTTGGGTTTGTTTTGGGTTCGATAATACAAAAACATAAAAAAATCAGAAATATATACATATTTGCAGCAGTAATTAAGTTTAGAATACACCACCATATTAGTAGTCAAATAACATAGCAAAAATACACCACCACTTTCATAGTCAAATATTAAAATAAATTAGTGATACTCGAATGTCATGATACAAAATTATAAATTAAAGTTCAAACATTAAAATGTCAAGTGTTTACAATCAGCCATTATTGATCATTGATCAATTTGAAAAATTGTGAACATTTTTCTATGTGGAAGGCAAACAAGAAAACAGTGTTACATAATTATTTACATTGTGAAAGAGCCAAAACATTTTTCTTGCAGATCATAGAAGAATCTCAGTGATTTTTTGGGTGTCCTTGCCTTGGAACGGAACTATCCTGAGCCATGAATGATTGACCAAGAACTGTGAGAAAGAAATAAGATAAATCATGCAACTTGTTGCAATTTCTTTCCTTGGGAAAAAAGGGTAAAGTTTTCTTTTCAGGGAGAATCTCCTTTAGAGTTTGAATGCATTGATAATTTTCAAGATAGACTTAGCCAAATATGTCATCTAGGTTTTGAAGCTTTTAGGTAAAATGTTTGCTTCTTAAAATTTTGTTCAAAATTCAAGATCGCGAGGCTCTCCTCCTTAGGGAAGAAGGCCTATCAAACTAACACTCTTATACAGCTTACTTCTTAAGTTCTTGTTGATGCAGTAATAGATGCAAAGTTTCAAAATAGGCATGGTTATATAAATTCTCATCTTAGGACTATCATTGCATCAATTAAGAATTTTCAATCCTTTATGGTCTAGACAAGAGAAGTATGGAGTAGTGTTCCAATGCAAAGTTCTTATTGTGAATCTCTTTGCTATGAGTGGTTCAAAAATGAGGAATCTATCTTTTGCACCAAATGAGAAATATTCACAATATGTGCTAGGAAGGAATAAGTCCATGAGACCGAGTATGCAAGAACTAAGAATTGCAAAATTGGCTTACGTTTTGACTTCCACACACATAAATTTTCACACTTTTCGATATTCACATGTAAGTCAAAAAGTATATGTGCGTAAGTTGTAAAATATACACTTGAATACACGTAACTCATATCTATTGAACCATGAATTTATAATGCAAATATGGACACCATCGATAAAAAAGATTTGTATTAAAAGAAAATAGCCATGTACGCATACATCAATATATGTCGATATAAGTATAAAATATAGTTACAAAATAGCCATATAGGCTTACGAGAATGCCATATAGGCATACAATGTCAAATATATCCAATACAAAATATGTAAAAAATTGCCATGTAGGCATACAACAAAGGGCTCTGCATTCAAAATTCATTTCTCTCCATGCTCTGGCTCAAATAAAATTTTATTTCCCTTTGCTTGGCGATCCGATGGCGATAATTCTGTCACCTGTTTTTGTTGTGCTCGAGGAGTGCTCCTATTGCTCCTCCTAGGGTTTAGCTCCTGGTGAAGTTTTAACTGTTACGATAAGAAGTAAAGACATTAATATATAGAAATTACATTATAAAAATTGATATATTTAACAAAATAATCACTTACGGCCATCTCACGATCACTCTCCTCGATGGAAATATTTGCAAGATGATGTTGAGGCGTGCTCAAGCCCTGTATAAACCATCCAAATAGGAATTAAACTATGAATCAATAATGGTTTTATATTTCACTAGAACTAGTTCATCTATAACAACAAATGTAAATTGAAATTTAGTAATTTTCCTCATACCTCCCTTATCAGAGCCATCAAGGATTGTATAGCGGAGGAAACACCAATATCCATTGCCCTCGTAAAGTTTGGTGGTGTTTCTATCACCAACATCTAAAAATAAAACAACAAATTATTCAATCACAAAAAAAGTTACAATAGCGATCCATGTGATGACTTATAATGTATGAGATCTAATGAACAAAATTTTGAGTACAAGTATTAAACTATATATTTCGATATTAGTTATTGAATTTAAGTAATTCTTTGAGTTTGAATGATGTGTAATGCAACATAACCAACAATATGAATATAAACTACACAAATCTATTAAACTTAGAATTCATTAGTTAAGTTCTCTTTATTCTATATTACCTCTGTGAATGTTTGATCAAATCTACTGGCACTAGGAGGTGTTTCCTTGAAACCTCCAACATTACCCTGTTCAACATCCAAAACCATATTAAAATACCATTCGTAAAACAATGCTATTAACATGTAATAAATTTATAATTGTTTACTAGTTACATACCCCACGATAGGTGTTCTGCAAAATAAGTAGGGGAGCATTGGTGCATACACCAACACTATGACCCTACAATTTTATTAAAATAATAAAACTAAATTAGTTAATCTTGCATTTCACAATCGAAAATTTAAAAATTAAATTCAATGAACATGTTGAATTTTACCTGAGTGTTAATGCCATATGCATCATGCAAAATGTCAATTGTCCTCTCCATCCCTCGTAGATGCATACGATCAGCCGCTGTAGGTAGCATATGGATCCTGCGTAGCACCCTCACGAGTGCCGGTGTCATACTGAACAAGTTGCCCGCTAAGATTGACACACATGGGTTCACACCACTGACTCGGATGGCACTGTATAATAGGGCTAGTGTGATGGATGACACTCCAGTCAAAATTGTGATCACCTGCAATGTCTCTACGCCGACACTCTCCTTGCAACAGCCAGGCATCACAATGCCACGAGGTGACCTTAGTGAGAGGTCGCCCTCACGCCAGATCAGCACCTTACCTGAGCTGACCCCCCACCTCTCCCCTGGAACTCCCTCATATCAAAATAATTTTGGATTTGGTTCAATACAAACTCATAGTATAGTTTCCTAAGAAAATATTGGGGGACTTCACAATTATTGCACGGTGGGTAGTCAAAGACCAAATACCATCTATCATAAAAATGGTTCCTAATCTCTTGGTGGTGGCACCAATGAATAGGAAACCTCTTTGCATTGAGGGTAAGATTTTGATTTGTTTTAGGGTCAGTGAATAGAGAGCACAAACCATCTTTAGTAATTTTTAAATCTTTTACTTGTTTATATGATAATTTGTTTGCATAATATGCCCTGTCTGCCTGCCTCCTATCTTGCCATCCAGATATTTGTTGGGTAATTGCATATACATTTTTTAACATCTCATTCAATGAATTTGCTAGAAGCATTCTTTCTGTGGTTGAAGCATTTGAATCACTCAACCTACTAATAAGATCCTCAAGTTGTTTTCTATTGTTCTCAATTTCACTCAAATTTTCTTGAGTGCCAGGAGGGTATTGAGTGATTGGTGGGGGAGGTTGATTTTGTTGAGGATTTTCTTGAGAATTTTGTTGAGGATTTTTATGTTGAGGATTTGCCTCCTCTTCTTGTTGAGGATTTGCAGGATTTCCTACAAATTTTTAAAAAAACAATCAAATCTAACCTAAAACAAACAAAATCAATTTCAAACTAAGAAATTCAAAACAAATAGCAAACAATACTTACCTCCCACACCTCTTCATCGTCATGGTGCCATATTTGCAAAGAAAATCCAATTGTTGTTGATGAAATTTGTAGAAATCCTTCCTCCTAGAACATGAGCGCAAAAGTGAGGGTTTTTGGCCACGGACAGAGCTGAGAAACAATAAATAGAAAATGATACACTTTTCACTTTTTTTTTGCTTTTAAAACCACAACACGAGTGTGTTATAACACGCTTATGCTATCTATTTAAAAAAAAAAATTCCATTTGGCCACAAAAGTGTGACCAAATTCATGCACCCGCCCTCCTCATTATAGCTTATGAAGATAAACTTTTCTCCTTTCTCATCAAATTTCTGCCTCTTCTCTTTTGGCACGAGTGCATATGCCACTTAGCCAAATATCCTTAAGTGCTGAACACTCCATTTGTTGTTTGTCCATGCCTCTTGTGGAATCCTATCACAGACAGCTTTTGTGGGGCACCTATTCAGTATATAGACTGTTGTTGCTACAACTTCTCCCCAAAATATGTGTGATAGCCCTTTTACTTTCAGCATACTTTCCGCCATATCTTGAATGGTCATATTCTTCCTTTCTGCCACTCCATTTTGTTGTGAGGTATACCTTGTTGTAAATTGTTTGTGAATGCCCTCATTCCTACGAAAAATTAGGAACTCATTGGAGATGTACTCCCCCCCTCTATCTATTCTAAGAGCTTTGATATAGTGACCACTCTCCTTTTCAACTGCTGCCTTAAACCACTTAAATTTCTCAAAGGCTTCCAATTTGTTTTTCAAGAAATTGGTGCAGGAGCACCTAGGAAGCAGTCTAGTTTGAATTTTGTTTGGGTATGTTATTTTGAAGGTCATGTTGACCTTTTTTTAGCATTGGAGGATTATGAATAAGTGTTGATCTATTGTGATCAGTGGAATTAGAAGTGGAAAGAATGAATGGGTTTTGAAGCTCATTCTTGTTTAGGTTGCCAACCTTGGAAAAAGTTAGAAAACACAGTGGATTTTGGTAACGTTGGCCATTAGGTCATGAAGAAGTCTGACCAAAGAAGATAACTAATTGAGGAGCCTTATTTAAGGTGAGCCTCGACCTGTAAATAGGGTTAGAAGGATTGGAATTGTGGAAACATTTTGTGAGTTGAAATAAAACAGTGTTCTTGGAGGTTATTTCTGATTTTTGCTTCATAACAGAGTTTTAAATGGATTGAAATAACTAATTTTTTGTAAGTAGAATGTAGTGTTGATAGAATACAAGCTTTGTGTGCCATCTATTTTCCTTTGTGATTTGTTTTCATCATTTGTTTGTAAATAGTTTGATTTCTTTCTTTTTCTGGCCTGAACCAGGCAGTCTTGAGAAAATAGAGTGCTAGATCACTTTCCCACCGTACAAATTGTACGGCCCTTTGGGAATAGTGACTAGGCTCCATGAGTGTAAATATGGTAGGTTTTAGGAGTTGTGTGTGTATAGGAGCAGTGAGCAAAGTCTTGCCCTAGGCGAGCCAGAAGGAGTCTGGCTAGGGAAGACAGAGAGTACAAAACTCAAAATTTGCAGGGATGTTTGAAACTCATAGTTTTTCTTGATTGAGAAGGTAGGTGGAGGTCTTAACTAGGTCAGGTAACTAGGAGGAAGCTCCATTAACATTTTAGGTTGGAGAAAGGCTTAGCAGATTGGAAACAGCCAGAGAAGGTTGGAAAACCCTAGATTTTGGAAAATTTCAAGTTGAGGCCTTGTACGGCTGATGAAGACTCAAGACCTTGAAAACCTTTGAGTGGTGGAAAAATGGACCAGGAACCCCAAGGAAAGTTTGGGTTGTGCTTTAGAAAGAATGGAGTTTAAGCCCATTTCCTCGAAGAAAGAGGCCTAATTGGGGCTCTCTGCTAGTAGCCCTTTTTAACCCTAAAAGAGGGTTTTGATGAAAGCGACTAGGAATTGGAGCAAGAAGGATAATCAAGAACCAAAAATTGATTGATTGCAATGTTTTAAAACACATCCACACCCCTGCAAGTAAAAATGCAACTTTGGAGGTATGGTTAGTCTTTAGGGCAGACTAAAGGTTAAGGAAGAGTGAGAGTTGTTGCACCAAGATAGACTTGGGTGGTTGAATGGAGATGATAGTAGGGTTGGCCAGGAGAACCAGGGGTGCCTAACAAGCATTAGGGCCTATAGGTTAAGGTGGTGGAGAAATACACCAAAGGGGTTTGCCAAGGTGAGACCTAGAGCATGGAATAGTGAGTGTTCCATCCAACCCTACCCTATAAAAAATAGACCCAAATTTTCTGTTGTAATCATCTATAAAAGTCATGAACTATGTATTTCTAGCTAAAGTGGGGGTTTTCATGGGTCCACATAAATCTGAGTGCACTAATTCTAGTGGTGCTTTTGCTCTCCTAGAATATCCAGATTGGAAAGGTTGCTTATGTTGTTTTCATAAAATGCAAGCCTTAGACTTGCCATTGGATTCTACAATGGATGGTAAACCCCTAACCATTCTTTTCCTAGACAATAAACTCAAACTTGAAAAGCTTAAGTGCCCATACCTTAAATGCAATAGTTTGGATGGGTCTTTGATGTCTGCCTTGAAAGAAAAATGTTGTTCAATCGTTGACTATTGTACAACTATTGTGAGTGTTGGCGAACAATGCTATTGCTGACCATCTGTTGTTCCTATCATAGACACTATGTGCATCCTGAGAGGAAACATTCTATTTCTCGTCATATGCACTGCAACCATCACTTTCTTGCTACCTCCTCTGTTAAATATCTTGCATTCTCCATTCTCCATCAAGATTTTGTAACCATTTTGGACCATTTGTCCAATGCTCAATAGATTATGCTTTATGCAGGGGGCATAATAGACATCCTGGATTTGTTGCCTCTCACCATTCTTGGTTTGGATGCTGACTACACCTCTTCCAATGACGAGAACCTTCTCATCATTTCCCATTTTGATCTCAGTTTTTATATTGCTATCAATGGATGCAAAAAAATTCTTGTTACCACTCATGTGGTTGCTGTATCCACTATCCAAGTACCATACTTCATCATTGCTGCATTCAACAAGGTTGCAAACAATGAAAAAATTTGACTGTTTGTCATTTTCAGCTTTGTTCTCATTTTCTACATTAGCATTTTGACCTCCATGGTCACGCTGCTTCTTTCTACACTCATTAGCATAATGACCATATTTGTGACAGTAATAACATTGCACACTAGTTTTGTCATTCCTTTGATTCGAACTATTGTTCTTCTTCTGGTACTTGTTTGCTGACTGTGAGTTGCTTGGCTCCTCTATGCTATCTGAACCTCCTCTTCCAGAATTGCTTCTTCCTTTTCCTTTTTGACCTTTTCCTATGTTGTTTCTTCCTCTTCCCCGACCTCTTCCATTGGTCTGAGCTTTGAATGCTTGCTCTAGGGAAGGAGCAGATCTGTTCAACCGCTACTCATGGGTTTGTAGTGAACCCATCAACTCATCTATAGTCATTTGAGACAAATCCTTTGCCTCTTCAATGACAATGGATACATAATCAAACTTAGTAGGAAAACTTCTTAGGATTTTCTCAAAAATCCAAATGCTCTTCCATTGTTTCTCCATTGACTCCCAATTGATTTATCAGGGTGTAAACCTTAGTATGATAATCTGAAATGGATTCATTATCTTTCATTTGTACAGTCTCAAAATTTCTTCTCAAGAGCTGCAACTTAGGTAACCTCACTTTGTCAGTCCCTTTATAACTATTTTGTAATATATCCCAAGCTTTTTTTGCATAGTTTGATGCTCCAATACATGGGAAAATAGCCTCACTCAAGGCCGCCTCAATCAAACTGATGGCTTTTGCATCCTTCATTCTTATCTCTTTCAACTAATTTTTTTGTGCATTTGAAAGGGCTGGAAATACATTTAGGTATGTGATATCCTTGAACCCATTGGTGACCAACTCCCATAGGTCATTTGCAACTAATATGGATCTCATCTTCTTAGCCCATATATCATAATTCTGCCCATCAAAATTTGGTGGTTGTTTCCAACCTTTGCTATCACCTCCTACCATATTTCTCAAATTTGAGAAGACTAAACAATGCCTAGATAACCTAGGGCTTTACCCATAATAAACAAACTGAGTGATTTCCTAGAAAAACAGGGCTCTAATACCACTTGTTGAGAGGAAGGGGTGCAATAAAACACAAAGTCACTGTTGTGACATGATAGACAAAGCAAAAATAAACACACAAAATATGCACAGTGAACACACAGTGTCAGCAAGTCAAAACAAACATAAATTAACTTTGCATATATTCCTTGTTTCCTTCAAAATACAAAAAATCAGAGGATATTCTTTGCTTTACATGAACAAAATAAAACTAAACTAGTTGGACAGATGTCCAATGACTAGGTGCTACACTCACACCAAAATACATAAACTACTACAATCCTATAGCTGCAGATGACAATGTGCTGCGACTGATAAACATTCCTTCTGTGCTACTACTGTCGCCTTACTTTTTGCTTAACATTCTCTACTTCATCTGCTGCTGTAGGGTCTTCACTCCAATACAAAAAACTTGACTTCTACTTCAAACTCCAATGGTTGCAACATTCTTTTTGTCTTGCTTGAAAATACTCATGAAAATGAGCGCTTCTTTCAAATTTCAAATCCACCTACCAAATTAATTACTGGCAGGCTGCAACAACAATTTCAAACTCAAACATGAGTGCTAGATTTCAAAATTTAAATTAACCTACCATATTAATTTCTCCAGGTATACGTTGGAGGCAAGTTGACAAGATACGTGGGGGCTGAGTTGAAAAGTTTGTTCACTACAGAATATTAAATATTCCAACAACATTTTAATTAGTAGAAACGATACCCACCTGATAAAGACATATAGTGGAGAATTTTTTTTGAAGGGAATTATGATGGATTTGTTTGTTAAAAAGTTTAGATTCTGATCTTTATAGGTAAAGATATCATAAAATAAAAAGCATAAGACGCTGTGAAGTTTACTTTTGGACCCTTTTTCAATCTAGAAATTAGTTTCAAAGTTGATAAAATTTGAACCTCGAGCTCAAATCATAAGCATAGACAACAAACTAAGTGAGAGATATGTGAGTATAGCAGCTTTAATGGAATATTTAGACTTCCTAATATATGATCTGGTTAGATGGAGTTGCAGAAAATCTCATGGACCATAGAGTACCCTTGAATTCATGATAGACTGCATAGACACAATCTCTTCATTAATTTTTTTCTTTTGAGATGATAAAAAAATAGTTAGAAGAAATCATGATAATGATAATTACAGGATATTGAGATTAGTTTGAGGCAGATTTGTTCAGTTGCAACATCTATTTCCAAATCATTGGTGACACCTTCCATGATGTCAATATTAAGGTGCCGCATCCTACAACTTTTGTCAATCTATATCGTGTTTAGAATTTCATTTTGGTCAAAAGAAGAAGAAGAAGTATGACGACAATGAGGATATGGATGGGACAGTCTTCTACCTTTTTTCCCAGATTAGTGTTTTCCACTGTAAGCGATTTTTCCTGCAAGACAATGAGATCATCACCATTCCCGAAACAAAGTTTGGTAAACTTTTTTCATGGTGACACTGTGCGACACGCTCCGTACACGGAAGGGAGACTAGATCTCGTGACCTCTTTCCTGATACTTTAACAAATCGAACTAGACCCTCTGACCCCATAACAGTTTTGTTCTTGCAATATATAGAAATTAAATTTTTTTATTAGCAATAAAATATAAAATACTTTTTATTAATCAAAAAGATAATAATACAGTATTAAAAAATATGGTGAATGAATTTTAATGCTCTCCTGTGTGGGTTCACTGTATTTAACATTCTGAAAATTTTGATCTTCTTGGTGGCCTTGATTTTGTCAGCATTTCATAGAGGCTTTGCAGAAATTATGCAGAATCCGAGGTTCGAACGTTGGTTTTCTCAATTGTAATATTTTATGGTTGTCAAGTAAAGCAGAATAGAGAGAATGTATCTCATTCATCGACCACTAGAAAGGAAAAAGAGCCATTTGTGTCGTTGCGAATATAACATTGACAACAAACTCAAACTTGAACCCTTTTTAAGGCCATCGATGGGACATGAGATAGGATAGGCTTATTTTCCATATTTCAAGAGGAAAATGAGACAGGATAGGCCATCGATTTAGTGGGTGTGAGCACGCGAAAGAAGACAACTTAGGATATTGTCAAGTCTGAGAATTTAGAACTCCACGAAATGGGATCTTGTATAGTCTTCCTTGCTCGTGCCAAAATGGGATCTTTGAAAGATAGTATGGACATCTATCAAATCATAAAAGAAGGAAGATTTATGCCAGATATTATAGTTAAATATGCAGAATAATAGATAAGGCATGCTATAAGCTGACAAAATACCTCAAAGAAGTCATCTCATACGCCCATTGGAGGATAGTCTTAGGATGGAGGGGACTCACAACACTGCAGACCAACCATTTTCTTTTCCTTCTTACAGACCAGCTCTAACTGAATCCTCTTTTTATCCCAAGAAATACAAATAAATGGTGCACTTTGTTGGTGTTTCTCATCATGGATGTCGTTATTACGAGGGAGGAAGGGTTATTGATTATATTTATCAGTGAATTCAAAATTATTAAATCTTTAATCTTTCTTTGTTATCATCATGGTCTCCATCATCATTGTTTTTTGTCATTGACATCTTATTTATTTAAGGGGTAAATGCTTTTGATCTGGAGTTATGAATTGGTGAGGTCACAAATGGGAGACCTCATTCTTGATATAACCACTCAACAATACCACTCCAATGGGGTTTGAACCTTGGTGGCAAGAACAACAATGCCACCTTTAAACCATCACACCATGCCAATATCGGCAAGTTATTGTCACTTTTCACTAAGAAATAATTATTGATAATATTTATGTATAAATTTAAAATTATTGATTTTATATATAGTAGTAAGGGAAAAATATACATTTTATATAGGTCTCAATTTAATTAGTTAATCAAAGCAACAAATAAAAGGCCTAAACATTTAGAAGTCGGGAATCATTATTAATGAGATTATATGTATGAGTATTTAGTCTTATTGAATATTTTAGGAATTCATTTGTCATGATGATGTTATGTTTTTAGAACTTGTTAGAAAGTTACTGCTAACCTATAAATCTAACTATGCACTTCTCTAGCTCACTTTTATATTTGTAGACTTGATCTCCAAGAGTGTCAACTTGAACATGATGCACAAATATGAACTTTATCTTGTAAGATTCATCTTACAAAGGACAAACAATTAGAAATTTCCCACTTCATTTCTTAGGCTCGATTGTGAAGGTCATGCTCTCTTCAATCAAACCTCTAGCAGACTTGCTTGACAACTCTAAGAAAATAGATGTGTAGACAACAAGCAAGTGTGCAATAGACCTAAAATGATGCATCCTAATATGATACTCTAATAATTTTGATGTGAGGCTCTGATAAATACTCTATCAAAATTTCTTACTTTAATCCTAGACAATCTCCCACATTATCTCAAATAAATGAGTGAATGTCTTTAAATATAACTTGGAACATAAATCAACATAATGTTATCTCTAGATTGGCTCACAACAACACATAAGATAGATTTAAAATTTAAAAGTTAAGGATTTAAATCCACAATGGCATAAGTAACCTAGGTCAAGTCTATATCCATGGATTTGATTCAAGGTATATTTTATATTAGATAACTATTAGAATGGCATAATGGAGGTATGGTGGGCTCATAAGTATAACCCACAAGTCCTATTATCAGTTTTATCTTAAAATTGGTAAAATATCAAGATATTAGAATATAGTGGTTAAAATAATATGATGTTTACAAGATAAGGAACTAAAATATTTCTCTTAGCCTTAGACATGGGGGCATGCCAAATTTTTACAATGAGAGAAACCGCCTCTGTTAAAAAATTATTAGATGGTCATTGCTCTTTCATGGTGGGAAAATGATTATGCATAGCTATATCATATCTATGGGCTACATTGATCAAATATATTTAAAAATTCATTTGATGATTCCCATTTGAAGGGTCTATAGTTGTACCAATATTAAAAGATGTAGTGAAGGCCTTGAATAATCTTCACAAGTTAGAATTCATTGATAGAGATCTCAAGGCTGATCAGATTTTGGTAGATAATGGTGTCATAGTCAAATTGACAAATATTGGACTACATTTGTGAATAAAAATGGGAAACCCAACAAAAGAACTTTATATAGAACTTTATTTCTTGTGGTGAACATCCTTACATGAAGAAATAAATAATGCAAGAAATTGTTGAATGAGTGTCATCTCATGGGACATGGGCCTTCTTGTGTGAACAAGATTAAGGAATAATAATGAATGAGTTAGCTATAGATACCAAGTGTATTCTAGTTAACATAGTTAATATTTTAGATGGGTGCTAATATTTTCACATGAATAATATAAATGTTCATGTTTGGTATGATCTCAAATTGGGCCACAAAACCTTGAAGTAAATGCCACATTAGATTATAGAACATGTGATAGAGGGTAATTTGTTGTGGGTCTATCAAAGTTGTACCTAATTATCATTTTAATTAAAAATACTCATCTAGTCAAATTATTTGCTCAATTTATCATTTTAATTAAAATTTATTCATCTTTGGATTAAATTAAATGAAGGAAAGTGTAACGCCCCACTGTGCGAACCCCAAAGGACAACTACAACTAACAAATTTCTGCATAATTTTTTTTTTGAAAGTATAACATTACATAAGCTGAACATGAACATACATTACATATAATACAATTATACAGTTACAATATCAACTACGTCCTCTAGGGTACACAAGACGACATTACGAAAACTAAACTCATATCATAATGGTGATGAAAAAACCAAGATTAAATAAAGAAAACATACAACTATCCATGATTAATAGAGATAAAAATGATACCTACATCATTATATTACATTTCAATTCATAGTTCAATATAACAATGGTGGAGCATATTTCCACAGATACAACACATCATGGATACAATAATACATTACATAATGCTTCCCTGATAACAACATGAAGAGTACATCAAGTACAAGAATAATACATCAATGAAGAATAAGGTACAAAGTGTAGAACAGTCTTTAACCAAGAGAAGCTCTAGAAACTCTGCAACCACTTTCGCATCACAAACACAACTTGGGAACCCAATGGCATGCATAGAACATTCCACCCAACCACGTGGACCCGAAGGTCCACTCCCCATGCTAGGAGATGACAAGAAAGGACCCACATCCAAACAAAGGTCAAGTAGACAAGGCTAACACAACACTGATGCAAAACAACATCAAACAAATACAAACAACACTTCCAGAGGCAACCAAACAAGGGAAAATAAATGGGTAATGTAGGAGAGTGTCATCGCATGGCCTTACATGTATTATCCAGACAACCTAGCTATCACAAGGTGCCGCCTCCATCTATGGTTACCCTGACTGTCTATCTCAAGGCGCTGCTCCATAGGGTGACTCATGTGGAACCACTTACCTTTCGTGAGGACAAGGCATTGATCTTACCAACTAGGTCTTCTCATCCCATCCTTAGCCTATGAAAGCACTAACGGTATGGGTGAGGCACATAATTAATCTTGTTTAATGTTTAATTACCCAAAACCCACTAGTTCATTAATTAAATTATCACTTGTTAAGGAAAATCTTCCATGGGTTACCCTAACAGCCCCTTTGTGTGCTGACCCCCATGAAGAGCCACTCTCCCTACGAGCACCCAAACCAAAAACACACAAGGGGTGTACCTCATCTCACATAAAAATCAAGGAGTACATATCACAAAACATGCGAGGCAAGAACCATCTCACAAACCCATTCCATATCACTGAAACATGAACAAAGGAGGTACCACCCACAAGAGCTCAAAATCAGAAATAGGCTCAATGAATCACAAAGGTCCAACCATGGAAAATCAATATAATTCAAGTTTCTCCACTGCCTCTGGAAGCCTAAAATACCAAAAATCCACAAACTCCCACTAAGGGTAATTCAAACACTTTGGGTTCCCAACCATCACGAAACATGACTACAAGAAAGTCATTGCATAAAGTCCCTTCGATTAGAATTAACACAAAAAGGAAGACTCACATCAAGGAACCCACAAAATGACTATATAAATTCCACAATCGCAAAACGACAAGAGAGTAATAAAAGAGGAAATATCATAATGAGACCTTCAAACTGAATCAAGATAACATAATCAAGTTAATTCAACAACAACCACTCATACCAATAATAAACCAGCCAGTAGGGCACCCAAGGGAGACCTCAATTTTCTCCGCACATGATGCCCTAACAAGCTATCAAGCTGTAACCAATCATATTTAAGAATAACTATATCATCAAATAAACTATCACCTCAATCAAGCTCACTACTATGTAACCCTAACATCAAATTGCAACCTTGATTAGTACTAAAATAATAAGATCCGAACTAATTGGTTCTCGAGGAAAATCTACTAATCAACTATTTAGCTAAACCTTCTCAATTTAAAAAAGAGAGTAATAAAACATAACATAACATAACACATTTATTCCAAAAATTCTAGTTATCATTTTCATTTTACAAATCACCCATTAATAAGAAACTGCATAAGAAGAGACGGGTGAGATCGTAAAACTAATATAAACATAACCCTTCACTTACAATCACTAGAACTAATATCGATATACATAAATATCATATTGCTGTCACTTATACAAAATTTAAATAAATATGAGTTGTGAACTTAATCAATCATAGCGGATGTGCATAACATAATACCAATAAATAGCCCACTAGGATTTAAGAGAAAATAAATATAGAATCCTAATATCATAGCCTTGATATAAAGTATTTATCTATTGTCGATCTAACTTATCATGAAAGAAATTTTAAATAACTTTTCTAAAATAAACCCATGCTATAATCCTAACACAAAGATCACTATCCTAGGTTCAAATATTCACCATTCATAATACCTATATCAATGGCATGACTAATTATATCGATTCCTAAACATCACTTACTTCCCGTTTAAAAGAGCCTTCATAAAGGTATTCAAGGACTTGACCTAGTATGAGTTCCTATAATTCTATAAATGAAAATATAAGCATGACCCTATATATTTAAGAATCCATCCATCATTTAGAAACCTATTAGAACTCTCACCCTTTGGGTTTTAAAACATTGTGGGCATAATCTAGAGGTTACCCTTAGCTCATAAATCTTACCTTTATAAACATGTAATTTACAAACAACCATTATTCCTAAATTTCTAGACTATTAAATCATACATACAAGCCCAATTTCTTACATCTATTTAAGGAAAAAATTCTAATTATCATTCAATCGAAACCCATTCTTACAAGTCATATTATGAACTATGATTAAGATGTGTCATTAAGGAATTCACTAAAGACGTGCTATTTCAATACAGAAATATAACTAATTGACACAATGGATACAATGATATGTACAGTCAAATATCTCAATTTTCATATTTGATTCCTTTATCTTCATCCTCCTATGTAAGTTCCGTCCTTAAAATATTTTCTTTCAAAATAACTAGAATATTATTAATATAGTTAATATCTTACATAAATCTTAATTAATTTATTCATTTAATTAACTAATCCTCTTTATAAGTAATTACTTAAATATTTAAGATTATAACTAAAAGAAAGATATTTATTTATTTATTTTAGATTACTCACATAATTACTAAACAATGTCAATAAGAAAATATATTCCTCACATATTAGTTACTATATAAATATTCTCTTAAAAAGAGAAATTAAAAGAAAATATTCTTAAACAGGTGGGATATTATCTTATCCACTTTTCCTTATTTAAAAACAAGATATATATATATATATATATATATTTCTTCCTTATGAAAGCTTTGATTTTATTTTCTATTTCCTAGTCTTTAAGTTTTAAAAAGAAGAAAATTGCCTTTTATTAACTCAAAGTGACACGAAAACTGAAAGTAAGAAACGCAACGATATAAGTCCTCATGCTGTGAATGCAGAGCAGCTAAAGGAATATTTTGACATGCAGAAAGTTAATCGAGTTTGATATTGATAAAACCAAATGCTTCAATGAAATCGAATTTTTAAATCAAACAACATTTGGGCTGCGCATAATAAATAGACCACAAGGCAACCATAAAGGGAACAGTTGGAGGCGCATAACCAGAAGGATTGACTTAGCGAATGAAGGCAGCAGGGCATCTCCAGATTCGAGACTTTTACTTAGCGCTATTAGAGAATTGCCTCAAGGAATTGAGGTCTCATGGAATGAAATGCAACGATTGCAGAATATGCACAAAATGGATTTTGCAAGGAAGCTCTCAAAATCTTTGAATTAATGAAGCACTCTGAAATACATCCTAACATTGTAAGCTTTGCTTGTGTTCTAGGTGTACGTAGTCAGGCAAGTTTAGTGGATGAGGGCTGCACATACTTCACACACCAGCAGCCCTTAGCTTGAAACGCAAGCAGAATGTGGGCGCACAGACAAGGCGTGTGAACTGTTTGACAGAATGTCCCAAAGAAATATGAAAGCATAGTCAAGATATGTGGAATATTCGATAGAATGCTGCAAAGGAATGTGGTCGCATGGAATTTCATCCGTATCAATCACCCATCGAATGATATTGAATATGCTCAAAAACTAATACCTAACAAAGAGATTGAAGCATCATGCAAGCATCGATTTCTCAGCATGCAAAAATAGCTATCAAAACATACATCAAAGTACTCAATGCTAGAGTGAAACGAGGGGAAGAGATACGCAGGGAATGAAGTGTTGTATGTAATCAAATACTGTGGAGCAAAATTTCACATTCTCAGAAAGCAAAGCAATGCAAGGTGGAGTTTCTCATGCAACCCATACGCATAATGTAAAAGTGAAATCAAGAATTCCACCAGGACAAGGATAATAGTGACGCCATAAGAGCAAAAGCTTTAAGAAAGTCAGAGGTCTCTGATAAGAACTCCTATACAAAATGCCTAAAGCCCAAACAAATAAAATTAATTCGTAGCATAGAAATAAGTTGATGGTCAAGACATACAAGCCTCAGACCAAATATACATTGTAGGGTATTTCGCCCCGAATTAATGCATGAGAATGGGGTCAATCAACATTAACAGGAATATTGTTGTTAGCAGATGAGATAAATTCTGATGGAGAAACGGGTCAAGAGACAGACGAATTCTACAGCTCCAATTTCATCAGACAGTGAGTAGAATTCGGATGCTAGCACAATTTGAATGCTAAATGAAACAATCTAAAAAGTAGACTTGCACAAAACAATTTCAGGCAAAGCAATTGGCAGGTGTAAAAATAGGATTACTGTTAAGAGAAATTGTTCACAGATTTGGACATACCCAAATATATATATATATATATATATATATATATATATTTAACTACGTAGGGTAAGGGATGCCGTAATGTCAAAACCTAAATGTGCACATTAATAAGATCTTGGCTGTAATTTTCATTTTAATAAACAAACTCTAAAACCCTTGTCAGAAAACTTATTTATAGGTTGCAGCTCACCCAAATTGGAGAAGTGAAAAATCAATACCAGGGAAGAAGAGTTTGGAGAAGCGAATATCATCTCCCCATTGATACAGCTGCAACAATGTTCCCCTCTGCCTAGAAACCTCAAAGGTTGATTTTAGCTTGGACTAATACCTTATGCCCACCATCTATGACCATCCGACAAAGCTTTCTTGGTGGATATCAATGCCCCCACAAAAAATATGAGCATAGACAAGGCGTATCAACTGATCTCCCAAAGCCTCCCAGATATGCATGCAAAAGTCAGGATGCCTAGTCTCCCACGTGGGCAATTAATAGAACGTTTTTAAAGAAATGTAGCAACATTGCAACATAATCCCCCCAGTTGTCATGCGCAGACAACTCCAATATCATATGCCTCGAGCAACACATATTAATATATTGTAACTTGTTTCTATTATATTAGTTTCAATAGATTATAATATACATATCAAATCCATCTAAAATCTGAGCATGGTGCATTTAAAAGAAAATCATACTTACTAAAGGGAAAGATATTAGTATTCATGGTATATGAAAAAAAAACATTATGAAAAATAGTTATTCTAAAAAAAATCCAATAACCAATATCGTCAACAATCTAATTAAAAGTCTTCATATATAGAATGTAGGGTAACAAAGATTTATTTAAATTTGTCGTATAGAGAATTATTATGGTAACAAAGAATTACTCAAATTTACTTAACAAGGAATTGTTTAGATTTACCGTTTAAGTAATTGTTAAGAGGGAGATTTTTTTAAAAAAAAATTACAATATAAATAATTTACTACTAAAGCAAAGAATTATTTAAATTTTCCTTTTAAATACTTATACTATAACAAAGAATTGTTCAAATATATGGTATAAATAATTTTTTTTTTGTTAACGACAGGGGTATCCCCGCGACCCCGCCCAGCGACCCAGCAGCCCGTATCTTGGGTACCAAGGGCGAGCGGGGGCGAGACTAGTCCCCTGCGGGGGGACCCAACAGCCGGCAAGCCAGTCCCAACCGGGTAAACCCAGGAGCGGAGTCGAACCCGAGACCAATGGGGAGCAAACCCACGGCCCAAGCCAACTCCGCTACCTGTGCCGGCGGTATAAATAATTATTACTATAGCCAAGAATAATCTAAATTTACCATCCAATCCGAACATTTAAATTAATAACCTTTTTGCTAAAATTTTATCCTCGCCTAATACTAGCATTCCCTATTCACAACTATCTAATTTACTTTAATGTTTAATCTTTAAGTACTCAGGGCTATGTACACATCATTTCACTCATCTAATTTAACGAACCCTAATCCTCAAAATAATTTCACCTTATTTAAATGCCCCTTTACATTTCTCTGCATCAAATTACATAATAATTTTAACCACACTATTATGTAACGCCCACCACGAAACCCTAGAGAATGTCACACACATAACGGAAGCAAACAATTTTTTTTTCTTAAAAGTGTAATTAAACAAGTAATGTAAACTACACCATCACATACATTCTCTAAGGTACGTGACGACGCTTACTTACAATACCCATTACTAACAAAAGTTACTAAACATAAGTTCTTATATTTATTACTCATGAATTAAAGATCATACATCCAAAACATTAAAATACATCATTCAAGCTATCAAGTACAATAATGATCCATTCACACATTGCATTTATTTAATATTACAATTACAACTCTCATTTCCAAATGAGATAGTTTATACAAAAGTGTTACAATTACATATTACAATATTTTCCTTGAATAAAATTGAGAAGTGATACAAATACAAGGTATCCAACTGATACAAAAGTGACATAAGAGAAGTACAAATCTAATGGTACATGTAAGCTCTCCAAAAAGGAAGTACCCATCATCATGAACAAGGATTGGGGACCTAACGGTGTAAGGTGCACATTCCACCCAACCATGTGGTACCCAAAGGCCCACCCCTGTGCTAGGAGATAGTAAAAGAGCTTCCTAGGAAAAACCTACAACCTCTAGACATAAGAAAAAATAATATCAAACTACACAAGTACAATACTAACCAAATGGTTACAATGCTTCCAGATAACAATGATCAATTACACAGTACAACAAATTGACTGACGGTTGTCATAGGAGGAGTGTCATCACAAAGTTGCATGGGTTACCCTGGTGAATCTTCTTAGGCTCCGACCCCCATCTTGGGTTACCCTGGTGACCTCTTACGAAACCCGACCCCTCATACAATCCATTGTGGAATCGATAATCTCTCATAGAGACAAGATACCGATCTTTCCATTCCAGGCCTTCTCGTCTCATCCCAAGTCTTTACTAGCCCTTGAGTCCATGAGCGAGGCATTAACAAAAGTTAAGTGTTTAAATTACCCTTTTCCCTTAACATATTTATTAAGTTATCACTGATTAATCTAACTCTTCTTGAGTTACCCAGAAACCGAAGGAACTAAAACATTGGGTAAACCAGGTGCACATAACCAATTACAATTACCAACTCAACAATAATTATACGACACAACCTATTCACATAACCAGATCCAACTGAAACAAATCCTATGCACTATCCAAGTTAAATAATAACAATCACATGAGACACAACATCTCAAGAAAACACATCTGGAAGACTTACAAAATCAAAGACCCCATTTTTTTCCAAACAACCAGCATAAAAGAAATCATAACCTTTAAAACAATTTTAGGAAAAATATTAATCTAACTTTAGGATTTCTTAAATCCAAATAAAGAAATAACATATTGCACAAAATTAATCAATTAATTTATAACTCCATTTACAACAAGAAATAATAAATTAAAGCTAGTTGTTTTTTTTCTTTGAGTTTCACAATCACATCTATTTTTGAAGCTTGAAGAAAATGAAAACTGGAGTTGAGCTTCCCTACAAAATCCAATCTTCCAGAATTTCTTCCAAAATCTCCACTTCCAAAATAAAAATGTAAAAATACAGAGAAAACCTTCCTCTATTTTTAACAGCAAAAATTTCCAAGATATTTTCTTTCTCCATCCAATTCCTCAATAAATTCTCTCAACACTTAGTCAAAATTTTACAAATATCTCTCCCAACCACCATAGTTATTTCCTCCTTATGCATTTACAAGATATTTTTTCTTTTAAATAATTTAAAACAAAATATAATTTCCAAATAAATTTAAATAACTTAATCTATGCACTTTACAAAACAACTAAACTATTCGCTTAATAAATTTGAATGATTAATTTATTTACTCAACAAAATAAGTTTAATTAATTAATTTATTTACTCAACAAAATAAATTTAATTAATTAGTTTATTTACTTAATAAAATAAATTTAACCACAAGGATTAAATTGCTTTACTAGACATAAATGAAATTTACTTAATCACTTTATCCATTTAATAAGATAAATTTAATCAATAGATTAGATTACCTTACCAATTGAATGAAATTAAATTAATTAAATTAAATAACAATTTTAATCTAAAATACATAAATTAACATTTACAACCTCTTAACCATTGATTTTCACATATACTTCCCATCGATAATAAATTATCAAAACATCAAAGACGACATGACTCAACAACATACCAGACACAAAGTAATGACAGACTATGATAGGGTTGTAGTTTGACAAGGCCCGGAACCCCGTTACTATCTCCCAATCAACAATACCATGTTGGGATATGGACACGCTCAGACCTATGAAGCCAAGTGGAGATTATGTCCTGTACCTGCAATGCTACAATCAAGACGAATGTCATACATGGATTAAACATAACAGTCACACCATGAAGAGAAATAAAAAAATCACAAGGCGCTCACATGCGAGTGATGTAATCCTGTCCCCTTCACGAATACAGTCACATCAATATTGACAAAATTAAAGCATCATTAATCAACAGATATGCATATATCAATATTAACAACTATGCTAATCAAAAGCATAACATAAAACATAACATCCATATAGTGCATCATCTCATCACAGTATAACATCCACATCGCTCTAAAGCCAGTGATCATAAAACAATAACAAACATCTGAGTCTGTCAAAATAAACACACTGTCTAACATCATAGCAAACCGGAGGGGTGCTACATATTAAGTGACCTTTTTTTTTAATCATCTAATTTAATAATTAATTAATCAACAACGTTCACTCAATAATTGATGATTTAATTAAATCACATAATACTTGTGAACTTCAAACACTAACACATTACTTGAATGACATTTAAAACTCAACACACCGAGAACAACTATATCATTAAATTAAAAATAGCGTTAAACGATAAAATCATCATGACCTCAAGTCACAAATAAACAACTTACTCACACATCACGAAGGGCCAAAAGCGGAGGGGCACTACAGAAGGACTAGGCCCAATGTTTCTCTATGAAGTGCTCTATGCATGTTAATAATTTACTATTGTTATATTCATGTTAAGATGCCTAGAAATATTACTGTGTTTTATTCTATTGTACTTTGTTATTGGACTTGATCAGCCCAATAACTTTGTACATGTGTTTTATAAAGTATTTTATAGAAAAAAATATGAAGTCCTTTAGGATAACTTTGTACTTGTTTCAATTAAATTATACTTGACATATAGAAAAAAAAGATACTCATGCAGTTTGGAATGCCTGATTATCAACTTAGAATATATTTTGAGCATATAAATTATATAGTTCAGCTATGAGTGACTACATAGTATGGGATATGCACGTCATTCACTAGGAAAATGTTATGTCAACACATGATAATAATTTGGTAAATTTAATGTTGAAGTTACATGTAAGTGATTAAAACATCTATATTAAAGAAAATGGGTTACATGAGATAAAGTTGATATTTAGTTGAAATGTATGTGATAAAACATATAGAATAGTATTAGTTTCTTTGATTGTAAAGTCTTGATATGTATGTATGTATAGTCCTTTCATAATTTTGATTGGAAAAATGGCTCTCTTGAAATTACTTATTAATTTCAAAAAATCAAAGAATTCTATGAATTAAAAGAAGAAAAAAATGTAGTTGAAGTATATATATATATATTCAATACCAGTTTCTTCAATTATTGATTATGTGATTTTTGAGTTGTGATGAAGAGGTATCTCATGCTACTAAGGACAACTAATTTAAAGGGGAGAAATGTTATGTGATTTTTCTCCCAAGAGGAGAAAGTTATAAAATAACCATTTAGAATTAAAAGGGAGATATAAAAATAGAGGATATTATGATCCTTTTGGTTAAAAGAAAGATTAATAAAGAATATGCATAAAAACTCTTTAAAAAGGGAAGAATAATTATTTATTTAAATAAATATTAGAAGGAAACCTTTGTGAAAGGGTGTGATGGTTTGGAAATCACCCCTTAAGGCTTATATATAAAGCATTTATGTGAGACTTGAAAAGGCATGGAGAATATTAAAGGAAGAAGAAAGTGGTTTGGTGAGCTATGGGCATTGGATAATGGGGTACATAGAGTGTGTCCAACTTGGGGTACAACATACACTTGAGACAGTCTTGGTAAGGGCTTGGTGTGCACTTGTGTTGAGCATTGTTAGATATTGAACCAACACTTGTGTAGAGTAAAATAGTGCACTATGTTATGGAAGGAATTAGTTCCTCCTAGATTGTTCCATATCAAGATCCAAAACGATCGACATCTTCCTAGGGTGAGAGTAGCTTTTCCAAATGTTGTTATTCAGATAAGTATTGAAGTCCATTAATATTAAAAGATATTGGAATATTATGATTTTGATGCTAAATTAAGTGAATTATATGGATGTGTTATTCAATTTACTATGTTAATATTTACTTTAGAATCCTTGTCTAATTATTATATATTGTAGTTTACACATCATTTTAGTGACATTACATCTTGTAAATTATCTTAGCTCTAATAGTTAATCTATTAAATCCATTACTAATACTTAAACAACTTTAGGAGGGAAAGTGACATTTCATAGAGAATCTAATTGATGGAAGAAAAGAGTCCATATTGGCATACCAAGCTTGAAGGGGCCTAGATGAGGCCATAGATAGACTTCATCAAATTAAAAAATAATGAAAAATCCTAAGCAAATCCTTGTGGTTGCTCCATGTAAGTCTCCTCTTGAATATCCCCATGAATAAATGCACTCTTCAAATCTATATTATGTACAACCCAACCATAAGCTATAGTAATAACACGAGTCAATTGAATGGAATTCATTTTCATGATAGGGAAAAGTTCTTACTATAGTTAACACTAGGAACTTACAAGAAACATTTCTAGTCATAAGCCTTACTTTAAACTTGTCAATAGTTCTATACACTACAAATTTGGGTTGATAGATCCACTAATGTTCACCAAACCATTTTTTCTTCTCTTAGGAAGAGGGACAAGGTCCCATATGTAGTTCCTCATCAAGGAACTAAAATCTTCCTCCGTTGATGAATCTTACTCAATAATTTTTAAACCTTCCTTAAATGATAATGATAAAAAATATAAGTAGTTTATACATGTGGAAGATGCTAATGCTATGACTAAGTACTATGAGTGTTTGAAGGATCCCCAATAAATGTGCTTGTTAACTATAGAGTTTCTTAATCCCATTGAGGCAATAATGATGGGGATGAAGGATAATAATCCTCAACATAACATGTGAACACTGTGGAGATGAAAACCTATGAGTTCAAGGTGAGCTAAGTCCTCTAAGTCACAATAATTTAATTCCATTATGGAGGAAGGATGAGATTCCAAGTTAGAAGAGATTTCCTGGAATTGAACATTCCTCTTAATGAAGAGTTCATGAATCTTTGGATCCAAGAGTGATACCCATTGATACCATTAGGATATCCAACAAATATGCAAGGACATATTTTAGGATCCAAAGAATTGTATTTCTCTAATGGAGTGCTCAGAAAAGCTAAAAATATAAAAATTCCACACAACTAGTTCCTTCCATACCAAGCTTCAAAAGGAGTCATACATTTCAAGGCCTTGTGAACTTGGCTCTAAATATGTGCAACATAATTAGTGTCTAACAAATATTTTGGAGAAATGGAATGGGAATGAGTCATGAAACTAGCCATCTCCCTCAGGGTCATGTTCTTCCAAATCAAAAATCTATTATGCTATGGTGTGTGATGAGACTAGTATTTTTCCCTATTAGTTATGTTTATTTCCTTATCTTTGAAGCATTTCTTTTGGACATTCATAAAAAAATTTGATTGATACTTGAATTATGAAGAACTAAGATAGATAAATGATAGATCAATTTTTGCATGTTTATATGGTTGTTTTTGAAATATGATAGTATATTATTATGAATTATGGTAATTATAACATTAAGTATTTTTTAGAAACCAACCATGCATCATTTGAAGGTAGTAGACAAGACATAGTAGAAGGATTATTTTAGAAAAATAGCCACAAGATCAATTAGTGTAGTTGAAGGGTCATACACTTGTAGACACATAGATGAGATACTTGTAGCTAAGGGAACCCACATCCTTCAAAGGAAGAACATGTGAATATAATCTCAATTGCCAACAAAAAAATCTATCATGAAGAGTGGGAAGAAACTCCATGATAGCATATAATGACCAACATTGCAATAATTATTTTGTTGTATACATCATTCTACTTGCTTAGCCATGTTAGAAACCAAGATCAAACATGCAAACCATAAAATACCTTCCACAAGAGAAAAACAAGAAAAAATAGAGCAATTTGCATTAAGATGTGCAAATGAATTGTATTCAGGAATTGAGAAATCACAAGGGATAAATTGCTTTATAAAAGAAATGTATGCATAACCCTAATATGAAACTCTAGTGTGCACACTTGATAATTAATAAATAATTACTTATTAATGTGCCTAATTTTAGCTTAAGTAACTAAAGTGATAAGTGACTTAATTAATTAACCAATATGATGTAATTAATTAAGTGAAATAACTTATTACTCTAACACCCCCCTTTAAGATGAACTTAGGAAGTAGCTAAAAAACTAAAGAAAAGATACATGAAAGCAAAGATGGGTCCTGACAACAAGGCCTGATCAGGTACCCATGTACAAATGTAGTATAATGAGAAAGAGGAGAAAACCCAGTGGGACAAAACCCCCCTACAATGAGATGACCTACTGCAAAGAAGCATTGGAAGAACATTGTGGAGTAACACTAGAACCTGAATCCGGCAAGTAAGGAAAGATACTTCTGTTTACTAGAAACCATATGAGAGTCATTGAAGGACTCAAGCAGAATCATGATAATGCAACAGAAGACCCAATGGCAAGGAACACTAGAAAAATTCACAAACTGGAACAACCCTAGAATCCATAAAGCAACCTGGTAGATGAATAAATGATGCTCCCCATAAGAGGGAATGATATGATGAAAGAATCTAGAAGCTATGTGTATCTTGATGCCGATGCCAAACTGTGACTAAAACTAATCCATATGAGCAAGTACCATGAAGATTTTGGAACATTAACCATAAAATGAATGGCCCTCAAACTGAGATGTGACCCGATGTGAATCTGATATGTTTCGGGATCATTAACATAGGCTCTCAATTTGAGATGTGAACCAATGCAAACCAAAATGTATCAAGCTATGAGCAAGATGTGGCCAAAAGAAACAACATAATCCAGATACAACTCATGCAAGTTGTCATCAATATGAAGATAAGATCAAAGTGCATGTAATGCAACTACACTCTAATCAAATTATTATGCAAGAAACCCCCTTGATGCAATAATTAATAAGTAAGCTTTATTTAGTTTTTGGTAAAGGTTGGATTTCGACATTGTGAGGTTGGATGACCTTGACACTTGTCACATGCTAATTTAATCCTCTTCCTAGGGTTTTCACTTTAGGGTTTTGATCTCCTTTCTTAAGGATTGATCTCTTTGTAATTATTAATTCTTGCTAAAGCATATTTTGCTTCATGTTTGTAGAGCACCATTCTTGTGTCTTTTGATCTCCTTTGGTGATAGGTTATTTTCTTGCAAGTGTTCATTGGGATCTATGAGGTTGGATTATCAACTTCTACATGGTATCGGAGCTCCAGATCTGCAAGCTTCTTGTTTCTTTTTTGTGAGATCGTTCCTTGAAGCAGTTTTCCAGTGCATCTAGGGTCAATTCTGACCTCTCCATTGAATCCAGAGCTGTCTCCGAAATATACAAGATTGGCCTTTTTTTAATCAAATTTGGCTTCCGTTTGTCAGATCTATGAGGGTTTGAAAAAAGGGCTTTTTTTCCAGATCCAGGGGGTACTTGATTTTTTAGAGTGTTTTGAGCCCAAACGAACCTCACCATTGCGCTCAGAAGGCCCAAAAACCCTTATTTCCATATAGAATTTGTCAATTTTGGAGTATTTCACCTCAAGGCAAAAAAAATTTACTTGGTAGGGGCCATACGACCTCCTGCACGCATCTTGAGGTAAAAAAAATTGTAAAAAAAAATTCATTATATTTTTCTGCAAAAAAATAAAAAAATTCATGCAGTTTTTTTAAATTGTAAAAAAATTGTGTTTTTTAAACTTAAAAACAAATTTTAAAAGGTTTGCTTTAAGAAAATAATTTTTGTTTTAAAAGTCAAAGAAAGGGTACTTACCTGCCCAGTACTATGTACCTGATAGGGTACTGTGTAGGTCTATACCTACGTAGTGTACCCGTGCCCCCTTTTTTATTAATTTTTTTTAAAAAATTATTCATGTATTTTTTATTGTTTTAAAAAAAAAAACAATTTTTTTCAAATAAGCCAAATTGTGCAAATCTGCCAACAGCTATTTGGCTGTCAAATTTAGGCTCAAAGTTTTGCTGCGACGGTCATATGGCTGTCAAATTTAATATAGTGACTGGTTTTTTTGCACTTTGGAGCAATTTTCTTCCGAAGGCCATAACTTTTGCCCATGGTGTCAAAATCAGGCAAACAAGATATCGTTGGAAAGAGGATTCAGAGTATTTTCTAGTGGTATAGGTACTTTTTGGAGATTTTTTCTCAGGTCCATTTTATTTCCAGAAAAAATTAGATCTTCTTTTATAGGGTTGCCTTCAGTGTTTTCGGCATAACTTTTGCATACGATGTCAAAAATGAGAAAACGAGATATCATCGGAAAGCTATTTCTGAGATTTTCATAGTGGTGTAGGTGGTTTCCAATTTTTTTTTTGGTTTTTAGCAAAAATCATTCTTCTCAGCTGTAGTCTTTTTTGGACTTTATGGGCTCACATTGCATGTATTTATCATTTGTAAATGCACTGAAATAAAGTTCCACAACATTGTATGTGTCTAATTGGGATTCTTGCACATCACTTTGTGCCTTATTACACTCACACTATGTTATAAAGTTCCATGAGGGGGTTTGATGTTTTTCCTTTGTTTGCCATCATACCTTTTTCAAGTGAGTGTTCCTTCCACAACATCAGCCCCATGCATGTGTGACTTTTGTTTTCACACCCTTTATATGTGGGTACTTTCATGTTTACACGTACAGATGTTCCTAATTCTTCTTCATGCACTTCTTTTTGGCATTGAGTTTTAATGTACCTGTCTACCTCTCCCTTGTCAACATTATGGGGGGGTTTCTACTGTTGGTGTTAATGCTTCTTTGGTTTCACGTTGGAGTGAGCTATGTATATAGTATTTGTTCCTATGTACTAGGTGGATGCAACAATTGGTTACCCATGCATTTCAGTGAGATGGAGCATTTACCATATGGACACTCTTGCATTCCTATTTCTAGAGGCGACCTTCCATTTTCACTTGATCAGTTCTTCAGACTATTGGTACTTGGACCATCTGTATCTTCAAGTTCCAGATGTTTTTCCTTGGTTTTCCATTAGATTCAAGTATTGTCATTGAGGGCACTCATGTAGATTCTTTTCTTCTTGATCCTGATCATCATTTGTTTCAAAGAGGGTTTTTCTCAGCATTTCTGTAGTCATTCTATGACAGAGTTTACAACTTCTTCATGCTTTCATGGTGTTTTCCATGTTCATCCATTTTTCCTATCTTTTGGGATAATTTCCTCTTGTCTGAAGGATTCTTAGACCTTCACTTGTATTTCTCTCTTTTGGAGAGGAGTTTTTCCCACGAGGTTTTCTCCTTTTCTCCTATTGTGAGAGATCTTTTACATTTGTACATGGGTACCTCATCTGGCCTTAGTTGTTGGGACCCATCTTTGCTTTCATGCTTTTTGTCCTTAGTTTCTTAGCTTCTCCCTAAGTTCATCTTAAGGGGGCGTGTTAGAGTAATAGGTTGTTTACTTGATTAATTTAATCATGTTGATTAATTAATTAAGTCACCTTTACTTTATTTTACTTAAGCTAAACTTAGGAATCTTTTTTTATGCATTATTAAATTAGTCATGTTGTCTCATTCATTGTGATCTTGACACTTGTCACATGCTAATTTAATACTCTTCATAGGGTTTTCACTTTAGGGATTTTATCCCCTTTCTTAAGGATTGATCTCTTTGTAATTATTAATTCTGGTTAATGCATATATGCTTCATGTTTGCAGAGCACCATTCTTGTGTCTCTTGATCTTCTTTGGTGACAGGTTATTTGCTTGCAGGTGTTCATTGGGATCTGTGAGGTTGGATTATCAAGAGACATAAGAATGGTGATCTACAAACATGAAGCAAAATATGCATTAACCAGAATTAATAATTACAAAGAGATCAATCCTTAAGAAAGGAGATCAAAACCCTAAAGTGAAAACCCTAGGAAGAGGATTAAATTAGCATGTGACAAGTGTCAAGATCATAATGAATGATACAACATGAATAATTTAATAATGCATAAATAAAGATTCCTAAGTCTAGCTTAAGTGAAATAAAGTAAAGGTGATTTAATTAATTAATCAATAAGATTAAATTAACCAAGTAAACCTATTACTCTAACACCCCCCCTTAAGATGAAATTAGGGAGAAGCTAAAAAACTAAGGAAAAAATGCATGAAAGCAAAGATGGGTCCCAACAACTAAGGCCAGATGAGGTACCCATGTACAAATGTAAAAGATCTCTCACAACAGGAGAAAAGGAGAAAACCTCGTGGGAAAAACTCCTCTCCAAAAGAGAGAAATACAAGTGAAGGTCTAAGACGCCTCCAAATAAGAGGAAAATTTCCCTAAAGATAGGAACAAAGGATGAACATGGTAAACACCACAGAAGCATAATGAAGCTACAAACTCTATCATAGAATGACTACTGAAATGTTGAGAAAAACCCTCTTTGAAACAAATGATGATCAAGATCAAGAAGACAAGAAATTGCATGATTTTCCTCAATGAAACTAATCAAATCCGATGGAAAACCAAGGAAAAACATTTGGAACTTGAAGATATAGATGGAACAAGTACCAATAGTTTGAAGAACTGATCAAGTGAAAATGGAAGGTCGTCTCTAGAAATAGGAATGCAAGAGTGTCCATATGGTAAATGCTCCATCTCACCCAAATGCATGGGTAACTAGCCGAAACATCCACCTAGTACATGGGAACAAATATTGTATGCATAGCTCACTCCAACACGAAACCAAAGAAGCATTAACACCAACAATAGAAACCCCCCCATAATGCTGACAAAGGAGAGGTAGATAGGTACACTAAAACTTAATGCCAGAAAGAAGTGCATGAAGAAGAATTAGGAACATACATACGTGCAAACATGAAAGTACCCACATATAAAGGGTGTGAAAACAAAAATCACACATGCATGAGGCTGATGTCATGGAAGGAACACTCACTTGAAAAAGGTATGATGGCAAAAAAGGGAAAACATGAAACCCCCTCATGGTACTTTATAAAATAGTGCAAGTACAATAAAGCACAAAGTGATGTGCAATAATCCCAATAATACACATACAATGCTGAGGCACTTTATTTCAATACATTTAGAGATGATAAATACATGCAATGTGAGCCCATAAGGTCCAAAAAAGACAACAGCTGAGAAGAAGGATTTTTTGAAAAAAAAAAATCAAATTTGGAAACCACCTACATCACTATGAGGAGCTCGGAAACAACTTTCCAACGATATCTCATTTTCCCATTTTTGACATCCAAAAGTTATGCCGAAAACACTGAAGGAAACTCTAGAAAAGAAGATCTAACTTTGATTGGAAATAACAAGAACTTGAGAAAAAATATACAAAAAATAATTGTACCACTGGAAATTACTTTGAGTCCTCTTTTCGACGATATCTCGTTTTCCCGATTTCAACATCGTGGGAAAAAGTTATGGCCTTCAGAAGAAAACAACTCTAAAAGTGCAAAAAACATAGTCTGCGACATTAAATTTGACAGCCAAATAGCCGTCGCAACAAAACTGCAAGCCTAAATTTGACGGCCAAATGATCGTCACCACACTTGCACAACTTGGCTTATTTCAAAAAAATTAGGGCTGGTTTCTTATTAATAAAATCCTTGAAAGTCTAATTAACATACCTCCCCCCATTATCTGTGTGTATCCTCCTGATAGAAAGTACAGATTGCTTCTCCACAAATGTCTTGAAGATCTTGAATGAATCAAAGACATCGGACTTGTACTTAAGAAAGTGCACCCATGTACATTTGGATAAGTCATCAATAAAAGTGAGCACATATTGGGCCCTTGAAAAAGGAGTCGAAAAGGACACGAGATCATTATGTACCAACTCCAAGGGTTCCTTAGCACATGTGACTCTACCCATAGGAAAAGAATCCCGGTGATGTTTTCCAAGGACACAACCTCGACATACACCATCAGTATACGAAATATGAGGGATCCCAATCACTAGTGCCTGAGTACACATCTACTGTAGATATCTGTAATTGACATGGCCAAAACGCTCATGCCAAAGCTTGCTCACTGAGTTTGCATGTGCTATAAGAGATGAACTTGAACTATATATGAAATTTCGAAGCCATCAAATCTATATAAGTGAGATGTAGAATCAACACTCCCAGTAGCCACAACCAAATCGGATCATAAAGGTATCGAATAACCACATCATGTGGTGAGAAATCAACTGTCTTACCAGAGCCAAAATGGAAAATCTGATAAACAAAAAGAAGGTTTGTAAAAATGTTGGGAACTAGAAGCACATCTTGAAGACAACCACCATCCAATGAAATAGTACCTGAACCCTAAACTAAAAGGCGTAGTGAGTCACCAACTGCAATATGTGTAGTGCCACTAGGGAAAGTGAGATGACAAACTCCTGTGTGTGTGTCATATGGTGAGAAGCACCAGAATCTAGAATCCAAGTGGATCCTGAAGGCAAGGATCGTGCAGAAAGAGCATGACCTTTCCCTATGGGTTGGAAAGGAGACTGAGGTGAGGTGATATTATGCTGCTGCATGGCTTCCTCTAAAGCCTCTAATCATTTCCAACACTTGGAAACTAGATGTCCTTCCTTGCCACATAAACTACAAGGATCACCTGATTTCTTCTTAGTCTTGGAGGAAGACTCACCAGAATTTGAAGATTTTCCCTATTTAGGATAGGACTGTGGTTTTGAATCAGTCTTAGGAGGTGGCTTGGAGGAACTCTCACTGCCTGTTGAATCTGTCTTGGGATTTGGTTTCTACTTATTTTTCCCTTTAGATGACTGAGCTACCAGTGCTTGGTTCTTAGATATTGAGAGAGCATCCAACTATGATATCTTGGCCTGCTCTCGTGTCAACCGATCACATAACACCTCAAAAGTAGGCATGGTAAAACATGCACCCAATGCATCCATGGTGGAATAAAATGTTGAAGAGAATATCTAAAAAGGACCTCGAAGCTTAGAAAGAATGAGGTAAATGCACTCCTCATCTATTTTGTTCTTACCATAACCCTGTAACAATAAGCTCAGTGATTTAAACTTCATAAGAAAATCCTCAATGGTAGGATATGAATCAAGTACTAAGGAAGTTAATTTGGCCTCAATTTGAAGAGCTCGAAACTAATTAATGGTGCCAAATAGAGTTTCAAACTTCAACCACATAACACGAGGAGTTGTACAACCCTCTAGATGGAATAGAAGACTATCTGGAACATGCAAGGATAACAAACCCATGGCCTCATACATTATGTTCCTATGCTGAAAGATCTCAAATTTCCATGTTAACTGAGGTTGAACATCATCCAAACATGACCATAACCCTTTTGACATGAGAAGTCTGGTCATTTGTGCCTTCCAAGTGTGATAATTGTGTGGGGTAAGGCGCTCTATAGAAGAAGAGTTTTCCATAATGAATGAGTTTTGAAATGTGTTTTATGAAAGAGGTTTCTGGTTTTCTGATGTAAATTATAGAAAGCAAGAAAAAAACACCCCCCACAACATAAGAACCCAAACCCCAGTACAAATTTTAAAGCTGAAAAGCTAGAAAAAGTAAAATATGATTTAGATAATGCTTTGTGTACCTGATATATTTTCTGATGAAATAAATTGCAGATCTGGAAAGAGAATAAAACTGCCTTTCCAATGCCTATTCGTTTGCACAAAACGGAGTCCAGACGCAAAAGTTATGCCCCCAGAAGTGCAAAAAGCATGTTCTGGCTTTGACAGGTGAAAAAGACATCAAAACAGAAAAATAAAAAAATAAAACCTCCACCATTGGATCAGGCTTGGAACCAGCTTTTTGACGCCTATTCATTTTCAAAACTTTGAGCTCATATGACCATTTTACATCTAATTTTGTGAAAGTTTCTCAAAAAAGGCCAATAAGCCCTTTTGGAGCCCTTAGGGGCTAAAAAAAATGGGCCCTTGGTCACATGTATGACTAGGGGGCTGGAGCCGAGGCTCCTGGTCACCCACGTGACCTCTAAAGGAGTTGGACTGGCTGGTGGGGTTGAGCGTAGGCTATCGGTCGCCGATGTGACCACAACAGAGCACTGTGGAGCCCTCATGAGCTAAAAGGAGGGTGGAGCGGTGGTGGAGAGCAGCGCCAGTGGTAGGTGAAAAGGTTGCTGCTTCTGGTGGCTTCCTTGTGGTGAGCGGGCGAATCGGCTAGTGGCTAGTGGCCATCAAGTGGTGTAGGGGAGACGCGACCCTTTTGAATGGGGAGCGCCAGTTTTTAAAAAAAGAACTTTGATTTTTGAAATTTTTGCATGGAAACTCATGCCCTGGGGCAATTTTTTTTCCTCCCAAGCCAACTGCACCGAAACTGGGTGAGTTATATTTGAAAAAACTTGGAAACAACCTCCTGAGCGCAATCGTGAGGTCAGTTTGGGCTCAAAGCACACCAAATAAAAAAGGTATGCCCTGGATTAGAAAAGCAAACCCCAAACCCTCGAAGCTCCAAAAATCCTTCAAAAACACGAACAAGAGAGCAACAGGTCTGGAGTTCTGATACCATGTACAAATGTAAAATATCTCTCACAACAGGAGAAAAGGAGAAAATCTCATGGGAAAAACTCCTCTCCAAAAGAGAGAAATACAAGTGAAGGTCTAAGAAGCCTCCAAATAAGAGTGAAGGATGAAAAAGCCTCCAAACAAGAAGAAATTGTCCTAGAAGATACGAAAAAGGATGAACACGAAAATCATCACTGAAGCATGAAGAAGCTGCAAACAATGTTGTAGAATGGCTGCTGAAATGTTGAAAGAAGGAATGCAAGAGTGTCCATATGGTAAGCGCTCCATCTCACCCAAATGCATGGGTAACTAGCTGCTGCATCCGCCTAGTACATACGAACAAATACTGTATACATAGCTCACTCCAACATGAAACCAAAGAAGCATTAATTCCAATAGTATAAACCCCCCATAATGCTAAAAAGGGAGAGGCGTGACAGGGACACTGAAACTAAATGTCAGAATGTAGTGCATGAAGAAGAATCGAGAACATCTGTACGTGCAAACATGAAAGTACCCACATATAAAGGGTGTGAAAACAAAATTCACACATGCATGAGGCTGATGTCGTGGAAGGAACACTCACTTGACAAAGGTATGATGGAAAACAAAGGTAAAAAATCAAACCCCCTCATGGCACTTTATAACATAGTGAGAGTACAATAAGGCACAAAGTGATGTGCAAGAATCCCAATAATACACATACAATGCTGAGGCACTTTATTTCAATGCATTTATAGATGATAAATACATGCAATGTGAGTCCATAAAGTCCAAAAAAGACAACAACTGAGAAGAATGATATCTAGAAAAAACCAAAAATAAAATCTATAAACCACCTGCACCACTGCGAAGAGCTCAGAAACAACTTTCTGAAGATATCTCGTTTGCCCATTTTCGACATCGTATGCAAAAGTTATGTCGAAAACACTGACGGAAACCCAAGAGAAAAAGATCTTAATTTGACTGGAAATAATAGGGACCTAAGAAAAAATATCAAAAAAATACCTGCACCACAAGAAATTACTCTGAATCCTCTTTTCGTTGATATCTCATTTGTCTGAGCCTCATGCCGCAGGGTTTCCAAGAAAACCAAAACCCAGTCGCCCAGACAATTGATAATCATACGCGATATCGCACCGGTCAAACGGTTGCCCGTGACCGCGTCCGTCTTTGCCGAAAAACAGCCAAACAACAAAAGAGCTACATGAAAATTCTTTTAAAGTCCAAAAACACACAGCACCTTGCAGTTTGCCTCTTGTCCCCGGCACAACATTAATGCGAGCGCATTTTAATAAGCCAATGTTCACATTTTCCTCCTTGATAAAAATGGACCTCAGATCTGTGTAGAGCACTGAACCAGCTTTCCAATGCCATGAGAATGGCGAAAAAAGGATAACCGAGTCAAAAGATATGCCCTTCGAAGCGAAAAATGTTTCATTTGAGTTCAAAGACCTGCAAAATAAATCTAGAAAAAAATAAAAATAAACTACCTCCACCACTGGATTGGCAGTAGAATCAGCTTTCCAATGGTATCTCGTTTGTGAAAAACGGACACTGTACGCAATAGTTACGCCCAATTTTGTAAAAGTACTCCAAAATGGCCAATTTGGTCTATAGGCAGCCCAGGGGGCTAAAAAAGTTTCGGCCCCTGGTCCTGTGCGTGACCAAGGGCTAGTGGGTAGGGTGCTAGGGCGGAGCCCCTGGTCACCCATGTGACCTGCGTAGGGCTGAAGAGTGGTCAGGGGCTGGGTGCATAGCGCTCGATCCTTCATATGATCGACGTTGTGTTGGAGGAGCTCGGGGCTGGGTGCGGAGCGCCTGGTCTACCAGGTGACCAATGACTGGAGCTGGAGAAGCTCATGGGGGCTGGCATAAGGATCGACAGTAGTGGAGGGGGTGCCACCAGGTGGTCACCACTCCTGGTGGCTACCAGGTGGCGCGGTGGTGGCAGAGCTTTTTGAACAGGCAATGCAAAAATTTCTACAAAAAATCAATTTCTTAATTTTTAATTTTTATTTTTCACCTCAAACTATGTGCTGGGGAGGCCATACAGCCTCCCTGGCAAAAAAAAATTTCCTCAGAAACCAACTACACCAAAATTGATGAAATGATAGGCATTCTTAGGGTTTTTGGCTGCTGTGAACGCGATGGTGACCTTCGTTTGTGCCCAAAATGCCATAAAAAATCAGCTACCCCCAGATCTTCAAAAAAATCATCAAGCTTGAAACCCTTTTAGATTTGGCAGACGGTGATGAAAATGAATAGGAAAAAAGCCAATCCTAAATTTTTCCAGCACTCTGAATCCAATGGAGATGCCTGATCTAATCCAAAACGTTGCATCAAATAGGCTTAAGGCGTGAAACCCTCAAGGAACCTCAAATGTGCTCTACAATGAAATTCTCCAAAAATATGAGAAGGGGCTGCATATCAAAGCTCTGATAATATGTTAGAAACCAAGATCAGACATACAAACTAGAAAATACCTTCCATAAGAGAAAAATAAGAAAAAGCAGAGCAATTTTCATTAAGATGTGCAAATGAATTGTATTCACTATTCAAGAATTGAGAAATTACAAGGGATAAATTGCTTTATAAAAGCAATGTATGCATATTCCCTAATATGAAACCCTAGTGTGCACACTTAATAATTAATAAATAATTAATTATTAATGTGCCTAAGTTTAGCTTAAGTAACTAAAGTGATAAGTGACTTAATTAATTAACCAATATGATGTAATTAATTAAGTGAAATAACTTATTACTCTAACAAGACATGCCAATGATCTCAATTCCTCAATCACAGTTAGAAGAATTACATTGGGATTATATTTCCTAAATTTTCCTTTTTTTTTTTTAAGATGAAATAATCCTCTTCCTATGTTTTAGAAATGACTCAATATTTATAAAGTAGATGGTTACGAGTCCAATTTTCTAGGGACAATTAAGATTAGTTAGTTGAATTAAAAGTCTATATATTAGAAGGTCTAAAATTGAAGCGCAACAATGATTTTTCAATATTCTATATCATTTTTTCTTGAGCAATAATCAAGAGCAACTTTCTATTAGTTAGTGTTAGTTTGTATGTGAATGAATTCTCATAAAGGATTAATTAAATTTTCTATGAATTAGAATAGTGTAAAAACCCAAGAAAGGGACCACTTGAGGTAATGTTGCAACTCTTTCATTAGTATTCATGATTGGTTATTTCAATATTTTATGTTTAGATCATTGATTAATTGTCAGGAGACTCATAATTGTTACCCATAGAAATTAATTTGTGTTATCTACAAAATGCACAACACTAGCTTTATCCTATAGAAATAGCTATAAGATATTTTTTATATGATATGTAAGTTTTTTATATGAATTATTTTTTGAATAAGCTAGTTCAAATCCTATACTAAATTGGTCTAGGAACCCCCACAAATATTTAGGCCATACACATGGTA